>JAVQIZ010204949.1:0-39265 GCA_036023535.2 Galaxias brevipinnis
AAAACGTATGACATGATTAGGACAGTCTTATGCATATCGTAGTCCCGTGCTGTTGTAACAAGCATTTTGAAAAGATTCTGTTCCGTTTCGTGTTTCCTCTTCTGCCCCGATAATCCAATATCAAACTGTAAAAACTTTTGTCCAAAGCAAGAACCCCCGTGGACTAGAAGAAATCCCCGCGTTAAATAGGCCCGACGATGTTCTCCATTCAACGACCTACCTAATGGATGGTGATACATTTGCTGTGTCCGAAATCGCGTACTATGCATACTTAACATACTAACTTTGACCGAAAATTAGTATGCAGTATGTCAACGATACGTAGTATGTGAAATTTGAGTATGGAAAAAGTTCCCGGATGACTCAACTTTCCTGGGGAAATGTTGAGTACCCGAGAGGTTACTGGACGATTCTTCACGCCCCATTCGGCAACTTCCTCCTAGCTTTGACAGCATTATAAATGTGCTGGGTTTTGGTCGCATGTCCCAGTTGAGTATACTGGCAATATAACCGAATATTTGTAAAAAGTAGTATTCTAGATTTCGGTTTAAATAGTCAGTATGCAGTATGTACTCATTGAGTATGTAGTAGATAGTATTTAAGTAGGCCTATATAGTATGTAGGGTGAATTCAGGTATATTGGGACATCAGGTAAATTGGGACAGCACACGAAACCTGCGCTGTACTTCTGCCCTGAAAGGTTTAAGTCAAAGCAATTGGTGCTAAGACTTGGCTGTGGAAGCACATGACACATTTCTTAAATTAAAATAAAAGGTACGTGTGCTTTTTATTTAATTTAAAGCAAAGGCCTGCTTTGATCCAATGCTATGGGTTAAAATCGCTAAAATTATAGATTTGCTGCGAATATGATAACCTGACCTAATTCTAATCAATTGTAAAGTCAGAAAGTATAACTTACAATATAATAAGTTAATGTGAATAATGCGTAGATGATGTCAATATAGCTGCATTTAAAGGCAAATGTACTTAGGCGCTCCTGGACTCGTGCAAGACAACCCATTAGAACTCTCGATAGATCTTATTCTGTCAAGTTTTGCATCCAATGCTAAAGGACATTACCGCCACAGTAAGTCAGTCATGTGTATTACAGTGGCGGTTGTGCCCGTACAGTCGGCCTGTTTTATGTCTCATTGTTCGCCCTGTGTCGGCTGGCATAGGCTCCAGCCCACCCCACCCTCGACCCTGCATAGGATAAGCGGTATAGCTAATGGATGGATGTTTGGTAACACAGACACACTCTCCTCCCGTGGAATTGCTCAACTGAACTGATTGGAGCAGCTGGGCAACATAGCTGGAGCACTTAAAATTAACTCCAGATAATTTTTTGGGGAACCATTCCATATTTGAAATGCATTAAAATAAAAATACTTAATATTTAATTTACCATCAGGTTTTATTCACAATGCATTTGCATTTTCACTTTAAACTATGCCTCTGAACTGAAGAACACGCGTTACATAATATTGTATCTATTAACCCTCCTATTATCTTTGAGGTCAATTTGACCCCGTTCAACTAATCAATTATTGGCATATTTTTTTATTTGCTTCATATTTACTGAATTTTCCTAATTTAATGGCAACAACTGGTTAAACCTCAAATGTACAAGTGTTCAATGTCCAGTACACACATTTTAGGCCTATGCTCTACACATTGGTGTTAGCTGTACAAAACATATGAACAATTTAGAATTTAAAAGATTTGTTCTGGTGCTCATGGTTGATATACATTTTCTAGTCTTTAAATCCATGCATTTAATATGGCAAGAACTCCTTAAAGTCCAAATCACATGGGGAGGAAAACACATAATTCCCGCAACAAATTTTAACATTGTATAAGGGGGGCTGGGGTGAATTATGCTTTATTTGAAGTCAAATTTATGTAGTCCACAAAGAGACAATGTATCTGACACATAACCTTGGTTAAGAATTTCAATTGCAATACTTTTCTGAAGATTTAAATTACCACCTAGGCCAAAGGATAATATACTACATTTGAAGATAAAAAGGAGGGTTAATCAAATCAGTCAATACCTACAATACCACTACTTCATATTTTGTCAATAAATATCAAATTTACAAGAAAATGTCAGACACCACCCAAAGTATTTCCACCTTCCTTTAGTGTTCTTTACTTCATCACACAAACTTTGTTTTCCTTTGGTGATGCTGCTCAAAGAGCAAAGGATATGAAGAGCAAGCTGCAAGTCCACACATGTTGCGCCCTCTTTCAATTAGAAAATACCTGTTAATCAGAAATAACAATCATTGTTTAATCAAAATCAAAATGCAATAGCGCAAAATAAATATCCATCCTTAAAACCTGAGTAGGTCACCTTATTTCAAAATCAACAATATAAGTAAAGGGTAATCTTAATCAATTACCCTTCCATTCCCCATTTAGCACCCCAGGAGTTCTTCACTATCCAGTATAAAGTCCCATTTTCTTCACCAAATCCCACAGCAAGTACCGCATGATTCACAGTATCTGTTGTATTCTTACACAAGGTGCTAGAAAACCAAAAAACAAACAATATCATCTTAAGCTCACCAGTCCATAAATACACTTGCCGTTTTTGCCAGTCATACCCTGAAACAATAGAATGAGCAAAATAATAGTAGTACCTGGTGTAGATGCCATCCTTGTAGTGAACAAAATCAGCAGTGACTTCATAGCCGAAGCTTACAGGGTTGCGCGTGGCCACGGTGTCAACCATACCATTTTCATCATAATGCCATTAGATGAGAAGGAAAAAAGGAAAGATCATTGATGACTAAATTATGTCAAATAGTTGAAGTTATGTATTATTTGTTTATGCACTCACACTTGTTATGTTGACAACATCTTTGACAAAAGCTGCTGCTAGCAGAGGCTTGAACTGGCAAGTGCTATCCTAAACAAAACAAGGAAGACAACATTAGAGAATTATGTGTTCATGTTTAAAAAGCAATAAGCTTTATTTTTGCCAAAAATAAAACAAATAATTTATAAGACATGCATGGCCTTTGTATGGGTAGTCGTCCTCTGTCATGAGTCCATCGCTGTATTTAATGTACTCAAAAGCCTGGCTTGGGAGTCCACTGAAACAAGCAAATCAGTATTTACTAGCTGTCAAAATGTACTGAATCTATATGAAGTGGTAAAAAATAAATTATAAAAAATGAATACGGTCACCAACCCCATGCATCCATGGTTGTTAAAGTCTTGGGCACAGTCAATCAGTTGCTGCTCAGACTGAAACATAATTTGCTTTTCGAAATTATGCAATTCATGGAATTTCAGGGGCGGAATCCTTTTTTTTTTTTGTTCAGTTATAAATCGCAAATGATCTTCAGCTGTGCATGTATTTCGTCTCACATTTTTTTTATTAAAGGTTTCCAATGCTTATTAAATGGTATTTAAGTAGAAACACTTTATGATATGGATGAATGTGGCTGACCTCACCAGAAGTAGTAGCTTTCCAGTAGCAATAGCTGTGACAGACTCAAGACATCCTGTGGTAGAAAATGTCCAACAGCTTCCACAGTGACCCTGAGGAAACAATCATCTAATCTACCAATAGCTAAACTGTCAGAATAACTCCTAGACAATGCCATATTAAGTTTAGATTATATAAAATAGTCCTTTGGGAACTTTAAAAGAATCTACAGTTAAGAGGTTGTCTAGTTATTTCATTACAGTACCTGGTTCTTAACAGGAGTTACAAAGTTGCCTCGCTCCCTCCAGTCCACATGATCAGGGTAAGGCTCGTTGCTGCTGATGTGACTCCCTTTAGTGGCTGAGCAGTTCTGAGAAAGATAACTATAGAAGTTGCTCTACTGAATCACAGGACACAAAATCAAACATATTGATCTGGCTTTGTTACTGTACCTGTTGCTCTGTCAAAAGAAAAGATTTCTTGAATTCAACAAAGGTCATGTCCGAGAACTGATTCAGTCCCACTGAGAGGTTTAAAGATCAGTGTTACAGCATACAATATAATAACCAGAATGGAATGTAGAGTTTATGTAAAGTATTTTGAGATAGATATGCAAAACATTATACATAACAAAGATGGTCTTACTTGTGAAGGAGTATTTTCCAGCGTTATGATGGTCAATTTTTCTTTTGTTTTCTGTAAATATCTGCAGGCGATGGTAATATTCCTCCAGACCATATTTTCTGTTGTACTGATAAAGCAAAAATAAAATGTAATGAACTAGTAATCTAGTAACAATGTGCCATTTTCTTTGTTGACCTACTAAACTTGACCTCTGATAGGCAAGGGAAATTGCAATTATAACAGCCAAACAAGTATTTTGGTCAAGCATTGCTTCACACCATCAGCAAGGAAAAGGGCAACGTTTTTGATTTAAGTACAACCTGGAAATAGGCAAATATTTAATAATAAAAAAAAGTGTCATGGGTCATAATAGAAAGCCTATGCTTTTGTAAATAACTTTGAGTAAGTGCAAATCTGCAGTTACTGTAATAACTGAATATATGTATTATTCTATTGCTTTTAAATTAAGCAAGGCCAGCAAATTTATGTTATTGAAAATGCTCAACAAAGTCAAAATTAGACTTTTATAATCGTCATATCCCTACAGTCTACATTATACCTCTGACATCCATTGTTTGAATTCATATTCCTCTGCGAATAAAAAGAAAGAAGCAATTAATTATCTGATTGATGATCTCGCATCACTAGAGTGTAGCCGATGCATATGCATATAGACTGCTTGGTATGAAAGAGAGCCCTAGTTTAGTTCAGGAAAATGTTACAGGAACTTTTACATAAGTTAAAAAATATGAAATTGTAAAATCATGCACTTGACTCGCCCTTGAGTTTGTCTCACGTTAAATGCATTATGAAACTTCACATGGTGCACAGACTTCTGCTCGTATCCGGTAATTATTTAGTTCACTTACCTTCCAGTAAAATCAAAGGCGTTAAAGTGACTAAGTGGAAAAACGTTATAATGTAACAAACTCTGATAGCGGGCGCCATACTTCCGTATATGAGCCGTTGCAATCTATATATAGATGTGTCGTGTGTATCACATGACTTGATGCCCTAGCAAACATTGGTAGTTTTAAATTACCCGCTCTCCGGTATTAAAATTCCTCGCTAAATCAGAATCGATTCTTTGAAATCACTAAAGCTCGATGTTGTTTTAATTTTTGACATAACCTACTACATCAGATTAATTTGGCACACTTGACACTGGTCCCCCTGAGACAGAATAGATTTATTAACAAGTGGTAATCAGGAAAGAATACAATACTGGGTATATTTTTCAAGCTGTTTAAATAGACTGAAAGGTTATTCTCATACCAATGGGTATTGCTCAATTTAAATAATGTAGGTGTATACCCGTGTATAGCCATGTGCATGGGTTGAAATTAAAAACAGTACACATAGACTACTGTTCTATATATTTTTGTTTAAACACGTGAAAGTGGTACATGCCTGCCACTTAAGCATTGGGTGTTTTTCTATACAAAGCTTAGTAGAAAATACATATAAATATTAAAACAATAAACACAGTAGTATACTATATTCCTGTTCAAACAGTGATCTATACAGGATATATTTGTGTTAAAGTACCATAAGCAGAAAAGTTATAATAGGGTTAAAAGCTGCAAGGAAAACAGATTTTAACGAATAAGCTTTAAACAGATTACAAATAAGGAAATGCATTTGGCTGCCTGTACACAATATACACAGCAAATTATTTAATATTTGATTGGCAAAAAGTGATAAATATATTTTGTGTGTTATTCTTGGGAATACGGCATAAGCCATAATGTACTGGCCATATAAGATAAACCATTAAAGAGCCATATGCTCTCAGTTTCAAAGAAGTTTAAGTTTTCATTTCATATTGGTTAGATTTGCTACATACATTGCCCAGAGCCTATACACTGTACAGATGATGTAATTTTGCCCACCTGAAAATAAGGAGACACAAGCAAAGCATCAAAACCCACTATTATGCTGATTAAAGGGGTAATTGGACCATTCCAAATTTCTACATTGTGTCTAATTTGGTTTTAGGTTAAATAGCTACATAAAATTATTAAACAAAATAAAGGTCCTGCACAGCTCCACTCACCACTACCAAACTGTGGAATTAAGATACCAGTATCAAAAAAAATGCAGCGTAATTGTGTCTGACCACTTGTACAAAGGAGAATGATACTCCACCATCCCTTTTTATTGATATGTGATTCATTTCAGTTGCACACTTTGTTTTTTTCGTGGTTGAAAATAACTATTAAGAGAATACTGAATTCAGTAAATAACATGAACTCTGTAAATGTAATGTTGTTAATGTAAATAAAAGTTATCTCAGCTATAATGAATTGTTAATAATGGTTACAGTGTACGTCAGAGTTCTTTGGGGAGCACATACTATTGGGACACATTCTAACAGAATCTAATACAAATAATGATTTATATATATATATATATATACACTATGTTATAATTCCTGTACACTTTATAGGTTTTGAAGAGTGTTGTCCCCTTCAGGATGAAGGTTTGGGCTCAATTCTTAGAGATGCTTCATACAGGCTCTCCTCATCCAGCACTGAACTGCCATCCAACAAATAGGCTGTCGCCTAACATACAGGGAGCATTTTGCATCAGTGAGTTATTTGGTTCATAGCCTAGCATATAATTGTGTGAATGACTTTATCGTTGCATCGGTTTAAGAAAAGACAAGGAAGCAAGTATTGGGAACTTTGTCCAAATAAAAAACACTGACAACTTTATACATTTACAAACAGTCTCTAGTCATATCACCTGTTAAACTGTAAGTGTCTCACCTTTGGCTGATGATCAATCTTGTAAGCAGTTTGCTGAAACTGACGTATCTCTCTGATTATATGAGATATCTGGGGGGGGGGGCAACATAAAACAGAAATAAAATCAGACAAGTTGTAAAAATAGTAGTCAGGTTAGAGTAGGTTGACGCCTTATGAGTTTTCTTAGCTACCATTCTCATTTTGGAAAAGTTGACGAGACTGTCCTCTGTGTAGTTGGGTGTTCCTTCCTCTATGAAGGCCAAGTCAGTCAGGTACATGCCCAGGTAGGGAACACATGGTGGATCACAGCTAACAGATACAAAAATAAAATCTGATAGGTCTGGCAAACTGATTAAAAAAAAACACGCACACAAACATGTAGGATAGCTGATGCATTTGCACATACATACTGGCTGTACATAAAGACACAGTATAGCAAAAACGTGTGTGTGTGTTTTTTTTGCTAGACACAGGAAAAAAAATGCTACTTTATCAATATGGCAGCAATAAAAGCGCTTTGCTGTCACTCACTTCTTCAACGCCTCTCTCAGATTCTTGAACCTTCCCTCGGATGATACAAGTTTCTGCAACTTGTCAATCACTGTCTTAGTCTATGGTTCAATAAAAGAAATAATATAATGTTTTTATAATAAGCTTAAGAAATGTGGTTAAATAAGGCGTAGAATTGAATTTATAAATGCTCAACTGCCGTTAAGGCAATTCAATATTAATCCATTGTTGTCAAAGCTGTGTTGAGACATAATCCACAACTATGATGTGTTATGTCACCCACCTGCTTGGAGACTTTGAGCCATGTCTTCTTGAGACGAAAGACGGAGCTGCGATTAAGGGAGGAAGTGATTTCCAACACAGCGTTGTAGTTGTGGAGACATCGGCATATGTCTGCCACGGCGACCCACTTCTCCATTACCGCTACCCTCATGATCACATCATCGCAGCGAAGAATCTCAGTAGCGATCAGGTTACTGATCTGATATGGTGACATTAGAAGAGGGGGAAATAAGAACAGAAGAAAAGTACTCCTAATGTTTGTGATAAAGTAAAGTAAATGAAGTAATTCGATGAGAATATACGTCATTGAAATGTTTGGTGGTTTTCATTATGTAGGGAGTCCTCTCATTCTTGTCATTTTTCATCCACCCTTGGCCAAAGAACTCTCTGTGGAATACATAAAGATTGACAAAGGAAAACAAATTAGGTGAAACATTTTATTGTGGACATTTATCTAAATAAAACGTTTGTACTAATCGATTGACGTGTTTGTTCATCCTCTTCCTCTCTCCCACCAACTACATGTATTCTGTGTTTATGCCTGTGTGTGCGTGCGTGCGTATGTGTGTATTTCCCAGCTATCCCCTTGTGGGTTTTCTCTGTCCTATTCCTCCCACTCACTCATATGGAATGACCTTGAAGACCAGGTTGTCAAGCAGAGTGAGCTGTTCGGCTATCTCCAGTGCAGAATGGTTTTCAAATGGCTCTGCTTTAGCCCCCTCTGCCTGCAAGATACACAGGGCATCGTTACAACCAGGGCTGCGACCAATCGGACTGATTTGAAGGCAAAAAGGTGGCTCTGGTGAAAAATACATGCAACTGTGGCGAGCATCGTTAGAGCTAAAAAGATGGTTGCATGAACATCACTGCCCCTGTGCAGGTCTTTACCATCTGGATGACCTCTTCCAGGTTGATTTGGTTGTCTCCTGGGTCCTCTTGGGTCAGAGTCCTGCAAACAAAGGACGGAAAACATTTAGATGCAGCCATACCGGAGAAGCTAACCAATATAATGATTCTGTTGTGCTATAGCTTATAAAGCATATAGTTGTTTTGTTTTTTTACCTAATGATGTTAGCTGCAGCCTTTCTCTCCTGGGTTAAAAGTTCAGGATCGTGCATCACTTCCTCCAAGAAACCAATGACTTTTGTCTTCAACTCAGTGTTGAGCTCAAAGTCCTGCTCAGCAACATAAGACCAAGGTGTCCTGAACACAGCCTAAACTAGCACAGAAGCCCCTAATGTTCAGTGATGTGTCATGCACTACTTTACCTGAGAGTGTTTGGACACCCAGTGACGAAGCACGTTGAGGACTCTGTTGGTGGCAGCCCTGCGGATGACAAATTCCTTATCGCCATTCCTCTGGTCGGTAGGGAAGCCTTGGATCAATAAATGGATGAGGTTCATCAATACTTATAATGTTTGTAAAGTAAATTAAGTAGGCTAATCAGAATACATCAATGTCATACATTTTTACATTCCATGTTATCTATGAGATTATGTTTTAAATAGAGTGTAGCCCTGTTATCATGCAATCGTTGGGGCCATAAAATGTACAACAAATAAATAAGAAATAGGGTTTTCTGTAGATTTGCCTGTGATAAACCTTATAAAATGCTGAAATGTGAAGTATTGTTTGTGTTGGGTGTTAAATGTGAAATCTTTCATTCAAAACCCCTATGTTTTTAGACTGCTACAGTATATTTGATTCTCTGACTAGTCACTGACCCGTGCTAGCCAGGGACATGCGGCGGTACTTCTCCTTGGTAGGCGTGCCCTCATTGGCGCCAGCGGTGGCGATGGCGAAGGCGGAGGCAGCCGACAGGGCACTGCGGTTGTTGTCCAGCTCTCGGCAGGACGACACTACCATGCCATTGTTGAAAGAAAACAGAGAGAACTCTGGTGGAAGACAGCCAAGAAACCAAATGAGGAGGGATTCTGATTCAAATGTAGGTCTTAACTAACCTTTTGACCTACTACATGGTACATTACTGTAGAAAATAATATTAAGAGCTCAAAATGCATCTATCCGTGTTAAAATACTAAGTTTCAAAACATGATCTGTGAAAGTTTGGCTGTCTGCTGGTGAACAACTGCCAGTAGAGGACAGCAAAGATCCAAGCAGAGCCAAGTTCCCCTGCATTTCTATACACGTTATCACCATCTCTTTACCCCTATCTAATCACATTCCATGCACAGCCTTCATGATGCTTCCAAGCCAATCCAGACCACTATATCTTAAATGATAATGCGAAAAAAGATCACAGCGTTTTTGTCTCAAACGTGGCCAAGAGAGGGAACACTGTTCTCCGTCATACAATGCAGCATCCTCCTCCTTGTTTCTTACCATACGTAAACAGCAGGAGTGGGTGGGAGCAGAGGAGGAGTAGGCCACACAGGACTACTAACAACAGAGAGAGCGTGTGTGTGTGCGTGCGTGCGAGGACTGCACGACTCAACACTAAACTTGGCGAACATAAAGACAGTGTGTTCCCCCCTCCATAGCAGTGACTGCATTTCAGTACGGCTCCCTCCATCCCTCCCTCCTCGCTTGCCTTCCTTCCCTCAACCGGGGGCGGTGTAGAGGAACACGCACATGGTTGCTAAGGTACAAGGTTTCCTACCACCTACTCACATGAGGCGCCTGGCATCCCTTGCATCCAGCACTGTGAGAGAGAACACTGGGGATAGATTGTGCCTGACTACCTACCTAAGGGGTTCTCCTTCCTCTGCATTTAGGCGTAGCAGAAGGGAGGGGCAGTAACCGCTTCAGAAACATGGGACTGATTTTGTCTTTCATGTGATTTACTCTCCCTTTGACAAAGAGGAGTCTCAACTTTTTTTTACTGTCGTTTCTTGTGAATAAGAAACATGCACAATAGAGTGACCAGGGGGAAACACATACAGACCAGAGTTTTTGGACTTGATGTTCTTGGGTGTGGTTGGGGACTTAGGAGGTGACATCTCAGTCTCTGCCTCATCATTCTCGGAGGGCTCCGCGTCACACTCCTCCCTCACGCACAAATCTGGGAAGACGAACACAACACGACATTGAGAAAGTGTTTCATGCCAATACATGTAGACTCTTTGCCAGCACCCAAAGCGGTCCCTTTGCTTAAATTGTGTTACAGGCTCTTCAGAGTAAAGCATTAGAAAACGTACACGGTGCCTCTGTCCATCCTGACCTTGCTTGCTGAGGGCTGAGTCCTCCGTCTTGCCATCAGCCTTGCTCTCTCCCTCGTCAGAGATCTTGCTGGCCATGGTGCTGGACACATAAAGCTTGTTAATGTCTAGGCTGGTCTTGCTAAAGGGGGACATGGTGTGCATACTTGAATAGCCGTTAGGGGAGCAGTTCAGAGCGGCCAGGTCCAGGGCCTTGCCCCCCGTGATGATGGGGATGTTTAGGGACAGCTTGCGCCGGCGGTTGGGTGAAGACGTCTTGGTGATAGCAAGGGGCGGAGGGGAGGAGAATTTGCGGCTGGCACGTGGGGACTTGGGTGGCTCGCCGTACAGAAGTTTGTTGCTCTGACTACTGGCAAAGAACAGCTCCAGAGAACTGTGAGATAGGAAGAAAGAAAAGATAAGAAGGAAGAAGAGGAGGACAAGGAGAAGGAAGAAGGGGAACACCAACATTACGGCACGTTTCATGAACAGAACGGCATACGACACGCTTGAAAATAGATAAGAGCTATTTTTTTGGGGGGGGTGGGGGGGTCATCAGTGTGACCTAAATAGGAGCGAGTGTGAGGGGAGGATCGGCAGTGTGTTGGGTGTTTGAACAGAGGAAGGCATTCACCACAGGGGCTCTATTGGAGCTCCTGCCTTTTTTGTTTAAGCTACATTGTTTAAGACATCCTCCTCCTAGCAGTGAGAGCCACCCCCTCTGAAGGCCTATAAATAGCATGTCAAGTGACAGTGTGGGAGGCACGGGTGCTGCCAACAGCAACCAGCCCAGGGGAGGCCCACTGAGACACAGAAAGAAAGACAGACAGACAGACAGAGAGAGAGAGAGAGAGAGAGAGCGCAGGAGAAAATTAGAGAAGCTATAGATTGGACCATAGTGGGGGATGCTGGCTGGGAGTGAGTGAGCAGGGAGCCTCTGGCCCTGCGTGGCATTAGAAGCGGCCATGTTGTGTCTCCTCCTCAGCTAAATCACAGAGGAGAGGCGAGCAGAGGAGAGAAGAAGAGAAGAGAGGAGAGAAAAGGATTAGGGAGGGGAGGAGAGGGGTCTGGGTGCAAAGCACTGCCATCAATATTTAATACTGGAGAGCCTCTGCAGACGATGGAAGGGAGGGAAGGAGAGGGAGACAGATAGGGAAGGGAAAAGGGAGGAAGGGGAAGGGTGGGGTCCTGCAGCAGAGTAAGGGGTTGCCATGGTGACGGTGCGGCGGATGGTCAGACTGGAGGAAAGAGAGGACGAGAAAATAGAGATAGAATGGGAAAAGAGAAGTGGGAGAAAGTGAGAGAGGGAGGAACACAGGGCCCAATTACTGTGGTGGTGGACAGAACACACAGAAGTGAATGCACTGTGTGACCTCTCTCTGCCTCGCCTTGCACCTCTCCTCTGCTTCTCTCTCTCCCCTATTCCCCTCTCACCCAGAAAGATATGATAGCATAGTGGGTTAGCTACAGCCCAAACACAGACACTGCAGGCTCTGCTGAATCACATTGAAGAGCTGCATGCTTATTAAAGCATTAACAAGTGAAGCGTGTTATGTTTTGATAGCAGATCAGAATTTTGGAAACAATGGGAAACTCCACTAAAACTTTTGTCCCTTTGGTAAAACTAAAGCTAAGTAGACTATATTGTACCTTAGGCAATGTCAAACCATTTATTTGAAATCAGAACAGAAGTCGAACAAAATATACGGAAATTATGGTAATAAAGAAGGGTTTGAACAATGTATTTGCTATTTGGATATTGGTGTACAACGTTTGATGGCCGAGTCTCACCGAGCCGGGATGGCGCTGATGGGTTTCTTGTAGATGGTGATGAGCTTGTCCAGCACCACGTGGGCGCTGGTGAACACACGGTAGGAGTGCAGGAAGGTGTTGAGGAAGTCGATGGAGAGGAACCGCAGGTCGGTCAGCCTCTCCAGGAGACGCTCCACGCTGGCATAGCGAATCTGGAGCACCTTGCACGAGTTCATCATCTTACTGAAACGGATGTCCACGTCGTCACAGTAAAGACTGGTGTCCGACCTGGGACAGCAGGATATCAGGGTAGACACACGTTAAGCACACGCAAGCATGCACATTGACAAGCATACACACAAGAACACGCTCACTAAAAGACGTAAAAGATTACGACATAAATATAAAACGTTCAAGCATTTATTTTTGTTTTTAGTTATCAAACTTAGATTGTATGTGTATGAGTGCTTACTGCTTACTGCTGCGTGAATGTGTGAATGAGCAACATTCTTACTTGATCATCTGTGGCACTGTGACTTTGCTATTCTCCTCGAAGGCATTCATCATCAAGCCGTTGCAGCGGATGTTATCAATGCACTGCAAGGACAGAAGACATCATTGTTGGCTCGACAAAGCGTAAGGGGGTTCAGTGAGTTTACAAACAGATCTGGGTGACCTAAATTATGATTTGGGCCACCAAGTGCTGTCTAGGAGGAACCGCAGCATGCAGACATGCCTGACTGATGTCGCTTGTCCAGGCAGATTTCTCCTGACGTGAAGAGGCCACCAGGATGACAGTGAAGGATTGGCAGTCTTTAGGCTCCACGATGACCTTAAAGTCCAGATGCTCCGCGTCCTGACCACTCTTCTCTGGTTTAGCTGTAACGCATGTTCAAGACATCTCGATCACATTGTACACTTTTTGCCATAAGCTCTTGGGTTTTTTTCTTCCAAAAAAGAGACAAAGATATTGAAAGGGAAATGTGACTTACGCTCGTCATCTGTGCCCTCGGGCTCCTCCATCAGGGTGCAATCTATGAGGGAGACCACTCCATTCTGGTTTAGGTTTAATATGTTACATCAGCCATTAATACACAGTGAAGACCCGCTCTATATGAATAAAAATGTATACAGCTAAAAGCTATTCTAGTCCTATTGCATACTTTAAATAGAACTACCAAAAGTAGAACTCTGGTGAAGAAATTGAAGTGTCACACACTAGCATACCTTGGTGAGGTGGAGCTTGCCTCCAGAGCCCCTGGTGCAGATGATCAGATGTTTGGAGAACAGGAAGCACTGTCTCTCTCCTTCCTTCTTCAGAGATAGAGAGCCCAGTCTGCCTCTCGTTATCTTCCCCTTCTCACTCATAGGCACCTGGATAAGGGAGCCTATGGAGACACACACATACAAATATACATAGACATAGAAAAACAATGACATACTCAAAACATTCAGCCAATTTCAAATGACACAGGGTTAAGCATGGTTAGCACTGTTCAAAAGGTGGTATTTGGTTCTACCAACCTTGTCTGACAAACGTCTGGCTGGTGTCCAGAAGAACCTCACACCCCTCAACGATCATACGCTCGATGGCCAGGTTCTTTCTGATGTTCTCTGTCTCGCTCACTTCATCATGCATGATTCTGAGGAGCAATAATACAGCCTCTTGTACGTCAATTTATAGACAACGCAGAATATTTTATTATGAAACAGAGAGCAGGAAATGGTGTTTTACCTGGACAGCTCCTCCAGTTTAGATTTGGCATAGTCCAGACTGTTCCTCTCCACGTGCTCATGGGGCGTGTGGGCCAGCAGTTCATGCAGAGTCAGGATGTAGCGGGGAATCTAACAATGTATAGTAAAATATCTCTGAACAAACTCTGGAAGCGTCAATGAAAACCTCCCTAAACCTCAACTAAAAGACATTGACAATTCTGTAAATGGGATATGAGCTTACTAACTTGAGAGCGCTTCAAAGGAAAAATCATGTGGGTAAAGAAATATGATTAAAAACAGGCCTTCCATTGATGCTCTCTGTAACAATCTATCTTTGTGTTTGACAGAGATACTGTTGAAACAGTACATTACAACTTGTAAAGCAGCCATATTGTTTTTTAGAGCAACCATTAAGACCTAAGATTACAAACTATAAGGGTTAAAATATTTTTGTGGATTTCCTTTATTAAATGGTAACCTGCTAAAAGTTATAATAGCAGGTGAGGAGATAGGAAACCATCAGAAACAATGGGAGTATGCTGTATGTAGTAATCACACTAAAAAAGGAGGTACAAAAATCAGGGGGAAATGTAGAATGCCTAACAGTAGGATGTAATCCTCAGTGGAAAAAAAGTCAAATGACTGGGCCGCTGTCAAATGGTAACGTAAAAAAGCATTTTGCATTTTCCCTGAATTTCTTACTTTTATTTATCAGATTGCTCATTACAAGTATAGTACATTGTACACTCACTTGAAACATGGGGTAGGTGAGGAATGTCTCCAGGGTCCTCTCCTCACAGTCAGGCTTGGCCTCATACTGCTTGAGTAGTTTGTCAAAGTCCCGGTTCTGCTTGCAGTGGGCAAGGATCTGCAGGCTGTACTGGTGGTTCCTCACAAACTCCTGGTAGATGTTTAGCATGGGCAGTAAAATGTCAAAGAGGTCCGCTGTGAGAAAAAAAAAATCCAAATCAGGGCATCAGATACTTTTAGAATAATCCCCTAATCTTTTTAGAGATGCAATATCTCAGTGTTTACTCATGGCTGATAAGATGGAGACATGAGCTTTATTATGTCCTGAACCCACATTGTTGAACTTTTGTTTCTCTCTTTGTTTTTCTGTCACAGTTCTTACTGAACAGTTTTTAATTTTATTTTCTCTTTGCTAACTTTCTTGAAATTCCATTTGGAACCTTCTATCATATTTCTTATGCTATTCTTAATTTATAAAAATAGATATAAAAATGGCATGGTAAATGAAATAATCTCAATCCTAAGCAGTTCTTACCGAGAACCAGTGTGGGCCAGCTGGCTATTCTGGCCTTCAGTCCCTGGTAGAATATCTGATGGAGAAACATGATGGTCTCACTACCGAAGGAGAAGGAACAATTTAGGTAAGTAATGCTGAGTAATGATTTGTGTATTCAGGTTAGAAAAAATACAATGAAATTAGACTTAACTTCTTACAACTAACAAAACAGCATGACTGTTAAATGTTTTGCTAAAAACAGGCATATGATAGATTGATACTTTATTAGTACAAGTGGGGAAAAAACAAATCTATTTTGTTATAACCCGAATAAGCACAAGCACAATTTTGGTCTGGAATAAAATAAAAGTCTTCACACAAAAAAACAATGTTGAAAAAAAAAAAGTATTGCCATACATAAATCTACTCAAATTTCACAAAGTGAACAAATGCTTTTACAACACAGCACCATGTAAGTCCAAAGTACCACTTCATTCTGCTTCTCAGTTCCACCCACATTGTCATTGACAGTAGGCGAGTAGGCTACATGTACCTGTTGAGGAAGATGCTGCTGACATCGTCATGGGTAATGGGGGGTTTCTTAGAGCTAGCAGCCATGCGCAGGGGCCTCAGGAAGTTGTTGACCAGGATGTGGAGCTGTTGGACGTATTCGGCCTCGGCCTCCAACATGCTGAAAACCACCTGGTTCCTTTTCCTCATACTCTCAGCGTGGGGTGAACGAATGTAGTCCTGGATGATGGTCTTCCACTTCCGCCGGCAGATCCAGCCACGCAGAAAGCTTTGCACCTGGTAAAAAAGAATAATGGAAAAATAAAACAGAACTTATCTGACTTTTCTTATATTAACATAATTTATCAGGGTGAAGTTGATTACTAAAACAAAAAGCAAATCTTCATGAGGTCAGAGTTAAAAGTGCACCCTGTATAAAAACATAACAAAATAAAACACAATGCATATGCTCTTGAGATGACATCTCACCTTTTTAATCTTCTTGATTTCAGTGTCATCATCACTAGGTGGTACCTCTGGACTTGATGACTGGATCTTCTCATTGTCTTTAAGCAGTCCGCCAATCTGGTATTCATAATCAACACTTCCAGTTACATTTGTAAGTTAATGTGAGCAGATAAACAGTGGGGTAGCTCTGTAAGATACCACTTACTGTAAAACATGAGCTTTCAAATGAGTCTGCTTCTAAGTAAAGGAGAAAGCAGCTATTACAAAACACTCGCATGGCCATGCGAGTTCAAACGCAGTGCAGAGTCTTAAGTGCCTCCATTTATTGTGTATAAGGAGTTAGACAGTTGATTATTCATATGCTACGAGAAGGCTGCATCAGGTACAATACAAGCTGATTCATGAATATTGAGCAGAGGGTTTCATTGGAGCTCAGTATTAGCACATTAAAGAGAGAGGTGTGTTTGATCTGGTTCAGGCAGACTGTAGAGAAACAAAACCATAGATACTGCGCTACTGACATATGCAAGAACACTCAGTGAGGTTTGATGGGGCAGTTTAATTTTATAGCAAAATAACGTTTTTGTTGTTTTGTTTTCAACTCAAAAAACCCCCCAAAAGTGAGCAAATATTTTAACCACTGCCATATCTACAAGGTTACCTTCGCACACCTGCACATACACACACACACACACACACACACACACACAAACACACATAAACACAAACCAGTGTAATGTAGTGGTGCTCCATCATGACATTCTGAGTTACCTCTGATTTTAGCCGCTCTATCTCGATTTCCCCATCCTCTATCTGTTGTCGAAGTTGCTTGGCAACTGTTTTCTCTGTCTCCACTATTTGGAGTAGATGTAGATACTTCTGCATCAGAGTTTCATGCTCTGTAGCCAGGTTCCTGTAACTGTACACACACACACACACACACACACACACACATACACACACACACACACACACACACACATACACACACACACACATACACGCACACACACACACACACACACACACACACATACATATATAACCACACACCTCATGAATACACAGGGCCCAAAATGGGATTATCAAAGCAAATCCAGACTTCATGCTAATGTGTGCTTGGATCCTTGGAGGTTCAGAAACCCACAATATTGCACACACACTATTGCACACACATCTAAATATCTTTGGGATTTGCTAACCATATGGAAACACCTCTTACACATGACTGACACAGCAAATCTGTACACCGCATATACTTTCTATGCTGGTATCACTGACATTTTACATTGAATGAGATTGAATGAGACAAAGCATTCACACAATATCAGCCTAAGTCAAAGAGGTTACGGTAACACTTTATAATAATTTTCAGTAATAAGCAGTTAGCAGACCATCAATAAACTTTTATCTCATTATTAGTAAATGTGTGATAATGATTTATAAATTGTTTAAAAACTATGAGTTACTTAGTAAATTACTAGTTATTAGTAAATTATGAATGGGAAGCTGATCATTATCGTCTGATTAGACAAATAATCAATGCCGAGTAATAGGAAAAAAGCTGCAGAAAGCAGACTGAACCAACCATGAATGTGCACTTCATGTCAATCCAAAGTTCTCACTCCAAAAAACTAAACAAAAATAACAGTTGTTAATCTTTTAGAAATTATTTATAGATAATTATCACACATTTACTTATAATACAATTCTAGTTTATTTATGATCTAATAACTGCTTATTAATTTAATGTATTACTGTAAACAGTTCATGGCACATTTATAAAAATAATTCTCATAAGCTTCCACAGTTTTTAAAAAGTAACCTTATGTCCTTCAATCAATCTGACAGATCGATTGATCTTTTCTTGCATAAATGTACTAGGCTGACATTTATGGGGATAGCATTACTTCGTTTTAAAGACCCTACTTAACCTCGGATTCTCAGTAATGATGAACCTGTAATAAAATATCACGCTCAGTGCATGCTCATATTCTCAGTCACTAGGCACCGTGTGGAATTCCCTAAAGCAGCTGCAGTCAGAATTGCTTTACTGGTGAGGGCCCATAGTTCATGTGAGTACCTGGCCTGTGTTATTGCTGCCACCCATTCATCGCAGTCCTTGACGTCCTCTGTCCGTAGCTCCACAGCCTTCTGGTTATCATGGTTGAAAGTGACGGTGAAGTAGTACTGTAAGACAAACAAAAGCAATACTCTAGATTTGTAAGAAGAATATGTTTGGCCTGTTATCTGTTGTTGTTTACTATGTTTAAACTTTTAAGTACTGTAGGCGTGTTGAGTGTTTCAAAATAATAGTTACTATAACTGTACAACAACAACACAGCAAAATAATATTAATTTGGGTTATTGTATCTAAAAGCCACAATTCACAACATTCACATCAAAATATGTCAAGAGCTAATATCTATGAAAAATAGATAAAAATATGCTAAATACATATTGTAAATGATTTGTTTGCAATCTAGGCTTCCTGTAAAATCATGGGAGATTTATCAAGCTATTTTTAGAAGGCTGCTATTTCTGGCAGTGCATTATCTGTTTGAGTGAGACAACATAACCCACAATCCCAGCCCGTTCCACTTGCTCTGATTTCCAGACATAATTCATCCTCCTTATTTGACAGATTCTCTACAGATACATGTAAAACACATCTCTAAACCAGTTCAACGTACTTGCTAACAAAAACACAATAGCAATCCATGTTGCCTATTTTGTTGGCCCTTCAAAAACACTTTTTCAGATGCAAATATGGGTTGCCATAGTAACTGTGGGCTTAAACGTAGCTCTTTCTAAATAAGGAATAAGAACATTAAAAAGTGGAACACTCAAAGAATACAATGAAAAAGGAGATGGAGACAAAAAAGAGTGAGAAAAGGGAAAGGAGAGACAGAGAAAAAAACCTTTAGAGCAGGGAGGATATAAAAAGCTTTGTAGCCCTGGAAGGTGGCAGTTGACTTGGCATCTATTCTCTACATCTCTGCATTATCCCTCACTCTGTCTCACTCATGCTCCCTCTCGTTCTCTCTTTCTGTCGTCACCCCCCCTCTCTCTCTCTCTCAAACAACATGAACACAGACACACACACGGAGAGAGAGAAAAAGAGAGATAAAATCCAACACACAGGACATTTCTCCTGGGTCTTGGAGGCTAGCTAGACAGGGATTAGCATACCAAAGCTTGATTCAAAACATCAGGCCACAGACACACACACACACACACACTCACACACACACACACACACACACACACACACACACACACATACACACACACACCACACTCACCCACAGTGCTATCAAGTGATCTCTCAGAGGCTTATATTTATCAGCTTCCAATATAAAATCTGTTAAAAACATTTAACTTTCACCTGTAAGCATTAACAAATGTTATTAAATAATAGTCCTCATCTCACTTATATATGGAGCGGCCCAGATGAACATTTCAGATAGTTGGCTGCATACATTAAATCAATCACAGACGTGTTCAATTATTTTCTTGCACACAAAAAATGGGGAACTATGTGTGCGCATGAACATACACCTAAATATGTATGTGAACACATGGACACGTAGACAATGTGATGGTGTAAAAGTCTATACAATGTAGTTATAAATAATAAATATACGTTTTCTGGAGCAGGATGTTTCAACAGCTTTCTATCTTTGATAATCTGTCAATCATTTCAAATAGTGATTTGGATAGGTTGTATGTATACCTGTGAAATATTTTAAGCTGGAGTATGCTTGACATGTAGTCCTCAGAAGCATGAGCTGAAGAGGCAAAATCTTATAATTATTTGTCCATTGTCTGGCAAGAATGTATCATTCTATATTGTATACAACCTTTAATCAAATTCCTGTATGGGGGTGTCAAGGTTCTTCTTTATGCTCCAAACGATATCAGGGTAAATTGGTAATTTTAGCAAGCAGTGAAGCACCTGGACGGCAACAAATGTGTCACTATTACTTTAAATAGAACTTCAAATATTGAACTTGGTCAGGGGAGGCCAATAGCAAACTGTTGCACCAAGCATGCACGTAGAAAAAACACCTGCTCTGCTTCTTCGTTTAATTTAATTATTTTTTATAAAGAGTTTTTTCTTTGGTTTGCACAGTTCGGATAAAAAGCGGGCTATCAAGCAAACGACGAGACTATGAACTGACGAGACGCAGTTGCCAAGGTAGGATGCTATTAATATCAGCAAGATGAATAAAATCAATACGTCAAGCGGACAGCAGAGAACCGTCTTTCCTCCGCAAGATGGCGACATACAAAGTTTGAAATAGTTTACTCACCACATGTGGCTTGAAATGTTGTTTACATCACAAAATATAATTTAAACCTTTTCATTTTTAAAATACTTTGTATCAGTTGTCAAAATATGGGTTTATTTATTTTTTATTAATTCGTATTTATTTTCTTAGCTTGGCCGTAGAGTGATTTTTTGGGATAAAAAAAAAAATCAATTGAGTGTTAGTTAATAAAAAGATAATCTTGGTAAGATAAAAGAATAGGGATGCTCGTTGTCATGCAGGTGCATATTATGACTGGCTTTCCATTAAATAAGGAGCCCACTGCAGTTATTGCTTGTTAAGCTTGCAAAACAACACTGTTTCTAGAACTTAAAAGTAGCAGACCCCTGTAACAACTTGTGAGGTATTCACCTGATTTTTCTTTTACTTATTTGGTAAGACTTACCTGTTTTTCTAAGCATTCCTTAGCTGAGAGAGATGGTTTAGGTGATGGAGCTCTATCACATTCACATCCTTCCAACAGGTATAGTCCTGAGGGGCGTGAACTCGAGTCATTTTCGAAATAAAACAACATATTCTGCAACAAAGCGAACCACTTCGCATGCCATTTTGTGTTGTCAGAGCTTTTTTTACTCAGACAACCTCGCCTTGTACCATCTTTCTTAGCCAAAAGGGCCAAATAGGTGATATGGCCATCATTAAGTCGCATCCCTTTCTGCATTTTGGCTGTAAATCCAAAAAGGGTGATATGCTTGCAGATTCTTACATATTCTCTGCACCTCACCACTCTAAACAGTCTCTAATTTGGTGGACAATGTACTCCTGTGTGCTCATCCACCGGAGGTATACGGGTTTACAAGTGAAAAAAGGTAATGCAAGCAATCTGGAACACGCAGAGAAACTACATTTATCTAAGTGCTTCTGTGGATGAAATCCCAAACTCTTTGCGCAAAGTCGGACGTCGTCTTGAAAAAGGCTCTGTCGTGAACCAAATTGTTCATGATCAGGAATTAAGTGTCCACACGCAGCATCTTGCTCGCGCAGGGGGAGAAAGCGCAATCATGTGACGTATCCCTGGAGAAGCAATTTTAAGGACCTTGGATAGAGGCACAAAACAATCAAGGTGAAGAGTTGTTGCGTATGTACATGACTAATAAGTTACATTCTAACATCACAGGCTTTAACAAGACGCATAGATGTGCCTTTCTGTCCCCTTTTTAGAAGTCAAGACAATGCACGCAAACTACGCAAAAACATTCATCAGAGACATTGTAGAATTTGGTTGTTTTCAAAGTCAATGGTTCAAATAGTTAAATTAATTGGATTAGGGCAACACTTTTAAGCCCTTTAGTTGAATCGTAGTGTATTGAACGGGTTTTAGTTGCTGTGCTGGCTACATTGTGCAGGTGAGACATTACAGCATACATTGAATAACAAGTGATTGTGCCTGATAGTCCATTGTTGCATAATATTTTAAATATGTTGTGGCAGAGCCTGGTCAGCATTTCCTTTTGTCTCCTGTAGTAGATGAAAAGATAAAATGCACCTCCAGTAGAAAATCCCCTCTACAACCCCACCTCCTATAGCAGGAGGAGGTGGCATGTGAGCTTACAGAAAAAGCATGCCATGGGCTTTGCCCATGTTCGCATTTCCTGTGCAATTAAAACCTCAAAACAATTCCCCACCCTTGCTCTAGGGGAACACTGGCACTGGCTCTCAGGGAACACTGTTGCATTATGCACCAACCCAGTAAACAGTTAACTGAATATACAGTATAATATAATAGTTACGTTTGACCATTTTTCTACATGCCTTATTCCTTAATAAAACTGTATAAGACACTGACAGTATTTTAAAACCAGTACATGTTTTTTGTTAATGGGATACATGTTTTCTAAGGAAAGATTTGTCTTAATCGTTATAAGCAAAGTTCCTTTAAAAGCATGCAAACCATTGTACATGACTTTATTGCTTAAAACTACTGTACACAAATAAATTAATAACCTGTGTATTTCAGGTAATGTGTGTTTAGAAAAACAGAGAGAAAGAGAGCGAGAGAGCGCGAAAGAGAGTGAGAGAGAGAGATGAAAAAGAACTCTGCTGCATTGCAGTAATAATTTTGGCATCATAATCTCTCTTTTTTGCTCTCTTCTATATCAGCAAAGCACAGTGCATTGTCTACCCTAAAACCTTCTGTTGCAATATCATACTTGCAGCAGTGGCACTACAGAAGCTGCGCTGTCTTCCAGAGGGCAGCGAGCACAGTCCTGTGTCAATACTTGAACATTTACATAGCTGAGAGAGACAGAAAGACACTCAATAGGTTTGGACCATAATTAATCATTGATTAGCATATTGGGGAGAGTACACATAGTTTATCATTCACCGGGCACTCATGGGACCTTAGTACAGAGTGATCCTGCATGGCACCTTATCCACAATGGATTAATGAATGGATAATGGATTACATTATTAATACAACTGGATAACAAATGATAACCGGTTGTTAATTTCAATTGCGCTTTTTTTGAGGCAGAATCCTGCTATCTTTAATTGTTTTATTTTAATAAGAAGACTCCATATAGTTACACAGTGTAAATGCCCTGACTGACTTGTTTGCTAAGAATTAATAAGAAAGATGTTAAGATTAGTTAATACTGCCACAACATTTTTCTTGTTTTGTTTCTTAATAAAATTTGTAAAAAGCTTTTCTATTTTAGTCCATATTGTAATTTTTGTTGGGTAATCTATTGTTGGGTAATCTTTTCGGAACCAGGCCCTCCAGTAGTCATTCTGTCGCTGTGTCCAGGATTTTTCCCACGGCACTGTCCCTTCAACCTGGCCGATTTTCTGGAGTCAAGCCATATTAGGTGTTCTGTCAGTAAAATCGAGAAGAAGCAAGGATGCAAAGATTCATGGGGCTGCAGCCTTGTTGGCACTTTGACATTTTCCTATGAAATATTCATGCACAGTTCCAGTGTATTTACATAATCAGAGTATTATTACTCGAATTATCACTGGATGGTGATCAACAACAGCAGACAAACACAAGTCTGGTGATTATATTCATTCTGTAATCTTTGTGATTGATGAACAGGGCGGGGATGACAGACAGCTGACTTGTAACAAATGTAGAAGTGCTGGTCAGCTGAAGTTTGCACATGTTTATCAGGCAAGAAATAGCAAGATTCCACCATGCATACCAAATCAAGAAATGTTTTTGCTAGAGGAAGTACTACTATGAAGTCACAGCAACATTCTATTCTGGGAAATGGCATTCATTCAGATGCACAATCTAAGAGCTTGCAAGCAGCGGTTGCACAATCGTATTCAGAGAATTTTAAGAGCCATAAATGCTGTATAGTAGAACGAATGTTCACTTAAAAATATAACTGGGAAGCTTTGTAAACATGAAAAACATTATAATACCACACAAAATCTATAATACATGAGATAATAAATGGGACAGCTTGGCTGAGTTCTGGACCTGGGAAATGTGCTTTGTGCCAGATACTGCATGCAGGGTCACCACCTGGCTGCAGCATCCACCGCCCAACCAGCACTGCCCAAAAGCCTTCCACTGTGAGCCGCAGATAGGATTGAGCACAAGCACCTCCGCCCACACGTTACCTCATGGTTAAAATGAATACAAACACAGAAGTGGATGGCTAAATGATGACTCAGACCTTTACTGTGAAGTGTCCACTGAATTGAAAATACATTGTTGTTTGAGAAAGATCAAGAGGATCTGTCTTACACAGCTTCAGCTTGAAAACTCAGATTGTTGGTTTTAGGGAAATACTGTAGTTCCATAGAAAAAGCGGTTCTTAAAGGGATATAAACTGAAAGATAGTATACTAAATATTGGCGTCTTTGCACTGGCTTTACATACATTTTTTAAATTTATTTCAGATTGTATTAATAACATTTAGAGCAGACGTGCTTTTGTTCCTAGTTACATTATGGAACTTTTTTCACCAAACAAGCAAGAAATATGTACGAACTGATTTCTTGTTGTTAAAGCTCACCACATGTTAAGAAAAGTGCTGTAGAAATATCATTCTTCTTCTTCTTCTTCTTCTTCTTCTTCCTCTTCTTCTTCTTCTTCTTCTTCTTCTTCTTCTTATTATTATTCATAATAATAATAATAATAATAAACTCCCCATACCTTTGATTTTCGGTCACATCCGATTTATTGATTTTTTATTGCAAAATTAAGTATTTTTTTGTGATGGCGCAGCATATATGGAACAAAGAAACATCACCAAAATAGTGCAGTGAGAGGTGCCAACAGTACACAAATTGAAAATGTTGTTATTCTGGAGGGACAGTCACTGTGTGCCTTTGCTGATGTCTCATTTACCAGGGAGGATTCATTTGAGTTGAGTTGAAAGAAAACTGCTCTCTCCCAGCAGGAGGCAGCTACAAAAGGGTTGTGCTGTAAGCCCTGCTCAGTGCAGCACCATAAACACCTCCAGCACAGAGATTAAACTTGTTCATGCCGGAAACCTGTCATTCTGAATGTTACGATGAAGCACTACTGCAATACTGTAAATGAACTATCCAGTTTGTAAAAAAAAACTAAAAACACATGCATGCACACAAACAAGGCCGCTGTTTTTACCAATACAGAAAATATTACTATACACTTAGCCATCTGAACTCTCCTGGTCCAGATTTAAGTATTCTGGTCTAAAATATACATAAACCATTCCTAATCTGCTAAAGCAGTGGTTGTCCTGTCTTCTGTTGAATGAAGATACCATATGATCTAACACAATGGCAGATGCATCATAACCCACAGAAAGTGACCTGCCATCACACCATGACCATGTTGTGTGCAAGGCATCATGTTGCCACTTTCTGTCTCCTTCTGTCCCCGCCCTGACCCTGGTGGAGCATTATCTGTCCCCCTGCCTAACTGGTGTCATTTCCACCAGCCGCGCTCACTGCAGCAACAAATGGCTGGCCTCAGATATATGCTAATGCCATGCAAATGCCATATAGCGGAGCTTGGGTTAGGCATATTAATCAGCACCAAAGTGTCATAATCAGCAGGAGAAGCACACTGTCCTTGACAACTGTTCTACCACATCTTACGATGTTACTGAGGGTCACTGGACATGATCGCAAGAGACCACTGATCATTTACTTAACATCTGCTGTGACTGCCCCCCCCCTCCCACCACCCACCCACCCACCCCCATCACCTCACACAAACACACACGGTCATACATAAACATGCAACAAAGTGCAGTATAAAGGATGCTGAAAACTAAATGCATTAGCAGAAATAAGTAATAAGAAAAGTACATTAAGTAAAGTGTGGATGCTCTATTACAGATTTTGATGTATGTCTTTCCTGCGGTGGGCTTGTCAAGGCATATGTGCAGAGTTTCATAACACCAAAACCTTACGGTCTCTAACGCTGTTGGAACACATTTTGTGTTTTCTGAAATTAATAATAGTAGATAATTGTAAAATCAATGTGTTCCTGAAAAGTAGTCTACAGACAAAATATTATTTTCATGAACAGCAATTATATGTGTACACAAATGATACAATTCTACCGTTATTACTTTTCAGCCACCGCGTCCACTGTCCCACTGTATAACTCTTTAAGATATTGGTCATGTACTTGTCTCTTTAGCATTTAGGTTCTAGGCAATCAGTTTTCACAGTCTTTCACAATGAGCTTGCACTGCTTGTTGATCTCAAACCAAAAAGCTAATTTAACACCAAATCTAGCGTTGGTTCTGTGAGGCATCTGGGATGAACAGGTGTGGCAAAAAGGAAAATGTAACAAAAAATCAGGAATTAATTCAAATCAGATTCAGAATATTGAGTTTAAACACATGAAGGCACACTCAAAGACACAGATACAGACGCATGAATGCACACACATGCACAGATTTCAAAGTTATTTTCTTAGTTTCCGTATTTTTTCTGCAGACCTTGTTTGTTTGAGTAAACCAATATTAGATTCAGAATTTTCTCTGTATTGGAGACCTCCCATATTTAGACAAATCTATTTGTGGCTCTGTCTCGGCACAGTTGCCTTTGCCATGCCCCGAGGAAGGAGAAGGGACTAATAAACCTCTCACAGTCTGCCTCACTTAGACTCAAAAGCTGCATGAGCGCTGGCGCTCACCGCCCGCAGTGCACAACAACACACGCACACACTCGCAAAGATGGGCAAGAGGCTGAGGCTAAACAGATCTGCCAGGAGAACGAGAATCTGACCAATGTAGACTTTACTAAGGATTCTTTGGGGATACTTGTTCCAAATTATTATTGGATCCCCCTGTATTGCTTGCTCACCCAAACAATGTGTGCTCATTTTATAAGATTTCTGAGGAGCTGTGAACAAAATGATTTGATTGTAGGTATGGAAATTTGCAAAAACTCTAGAAACAATACCCACAGGAAACAAAATAGTATTTTGGATAAATATAATTGAAAGAAAATGTATGATAATAAGATATAAAATAGGAATAATATTATATATTTCACATATACTCCTTTCTAAAAAAGAACATGGTCAAGAACATCTAAGGTAGGGTACACTTTCAATATGCAGAGAAATAAAACACATTTTCTTGAGTAATGATCAGAAAGATTCACGACAGACTGTCTGTATAAGAGCAAGTGACACACATGTCTCACAATTGAGTATCACCACCAGTTTGACTTAGTAATCCATTACACATTCAGTGCTTAAATTTGGTAGTACAAGAGGGACATCAAATCAGTCAACGGCACACATCCTGTCCGCAGAAAATGGTACAAATATCTTTCTGAATGGTTAAACCAGAGCGTCATCTGGTGGAGTTAAAAAGACATACACCAACTTCATTGTAGCTTCTTCATTGAGAAATCAGACACAAAATATAACACCTGTTTTACATTATCTTCTGTGTAATGGCACTAAAGGAAAAAATGAGGCCACAGTCGTCTAATTATCTGAAGCATTACTTCTCAAAACGGAAGTTTAATTTTGGAGCAAAAGTTCGCCCTCTAGTGTTTTCAGTGAGACAGCAACACTTGTGAGATATCTCAGTCCAGTGACTTGCCATTTCAAGTGTTGGGTCCTGATGTGTGCTGGCAGCCCTCCATGATCACATTTCATACTTCAATGGACAACAGGGGTGTAGCTCAGCACAACAGCAGTCTTTGTACTAGAAGCTTCCGAGAGCTGCTCCTTAAAAATCTTGCACTCCTTTACTACACTTCATGTGGCCGTACAGCACACAAACATGCAACTCATGAAACAAATGATAATGCGGCATAAGTGTAGCATGAAATAACCATCATTAAAATGGCACCAATTCATTAGCATTTATACATGTGTGCACGCTTACATAAGCACACACACATACACAAAATACACACATGCACACTATGATATGGGCATACCTGTGTATGCCCATATAGGCACACGCACACACACACACACGCACGCACGCACGCACACACACACACACACACACACACACAAACACACACACACGAGCAGATAAACTGAAAGCTTTAGTTTGTTGTCATGGACACATTATTCAAAACCCCACATGATCTGTGTCCATGGCAACTGAGTGCTATTCATTGGATGAGGGGTGGTCTAGAAGTGTCAGGAATCCATATATCATGTGTGTTGACTAACAGGTGGATCATGGAAAGAGAAATCATAATCTATTGTTATTCACAATAAACTATGTTTGCAGTTCCTTGTACTTGCTGAAATATATTTATTGAGTGAGTCATACTTTAACCTTTAGATTTATGGATTTGTCAAAACTCCCAAAATTTTACAATTTCTAGCAACTTATGCTAAAGTGATAACATCAGGCACACAGTCACATGCACTAACATACGCTCCTGTCATCATCATCACCTGCAGCATTAACCATCCTTTTCAAGACTTCAGATAAACTACAAGTTCCTGTTTCCTTATAAGAGCAGAGAGTGTATCGGAAATGAAGAGTCCCCCATGTCTCACCCACACAACAGCCTTTCATCGTTTCACAATTAGTGAGAGTATTCTCTGAACAGAGACGGGGTTCATCTTCAGTGAAATGCTTCGGCTGGGTGAAGGTTCTTTACAGATTTGGGGTGCACACTTAATCATAGTAAACTACTATTAAGTCTGTCTTTTTTTACATGAAGAGCTGGGGAATAGTTTATATAATTAAGGATTGTCCAATTCTAGACTAATTAATTGGCAAATTCCGCTGCTCTTTCAGTTTTGATGGAAAATGATGACAGAGCTAAACATGTTGCAGATTGGAGTTGCTGTTATGGTAACAAACCCCAGCAACCCCAGTCCTTCCTATTGATGTCAATATATAAAAAATATTTCATAAAAAAAGGGAAATTTTTAATCAGCGTGATCTTTATCATAGAGTAAGCACTAAATATAAACTCCAACTACTTATTCTGTGATGAACAGCGTATTGCATTATCCATTATTTTAGGACACGTGTCCCTGTATAACAACAACCAACAATCCTATTCTAATCTATGACCCCCAAAGTCGTACTGTGTAGATAAAAGCCTGTGAGGAAAGGGCTGGGAACACAGATGGGCTAATCCCAGAGGCAAGCCCAGTGAGGGACAGAAGATGTTTTAGCAGATCTACTCTGGTCCGCATGAACGGCCCGGCGCCTGATGTGCCGAGGAACTCCGGAACTCAATAAAAAGGGGTTGAGCCCTGTTTGCTTAGTGTCAGACTTTCACACCGTTGGGAGGAACTCAACTAAATAATCAGACACAAAGCCAGCAGAGGCAGTTACTGCCCATTTTCCCACAATGGTATGCTAAGACATCAAAAAATATTATGAGCAAAAAGTAGAGTCAGGCGGAAAGAAGCTGAGACTCACAACTGTGAAGTGTCTGAAATTGAAAGACTACAGGACCCTGTGCAAAAAACAGACACATTTTAAAAACCAAACACTACAGCTATAACTAACTAAACTTGGATTTATTTATTTGTATTTATTAAACACAATCACACGGAAAAGGGGATCACCTTTTATATACTGATACATACAGTGACATGAAGACGTTTGCCCTTTTATTTTATCTGCATTTGTAATACATTGAAATTGAAACCTAAACCTAGATAAAAAGGTTTCCAAGTATGCCTTATTTGGATATTTATTACGTTTCCATTAGAGTTCTCACTTAACTGGTCTAGGCCTGTGTTAATGTATGAAATATTTGTGTACATGAAAATAGGGCTGTATTTAATTAGCTTAGGATTCATGCAGTGAACAAATGGCCAAAAAAGGGCATTCATCTACCTAGTGAGTGCTGTCATTGGTTCATATTCAATAACCCAAGACATCAGACCAATTACATGGTATTCCTGAAGCTCACTCACAGGTAAAATACAGCTGAAAAAAGCACATGTGCACAAAGCGTGATACCTGGCTAGCAATGCATTGCACTCGATCACATATTTCGAACACAACGTGTGAGAGGATATTGACCCTAAGATGTAACTATTACACACAGAAATAGAACACCACAAGGCTTTGTTTTCCATGTTGCCTAGGTTACATGAAACAATAGTGAACATGTTGGCGATGCAGGGCCAGTATGACTTGAGGAGGTGATGGGAGGTAGGCAGAGTCCAGGGCAGTGCAGCGTGTGCTAAGCCAAGCGGACAGCTGACTCAGCACCTCCCCTGCTGTCTGTGTGCTCACTCAACAGCACCTTTATCCCCGGCGACAGAACACACCCTGGAGCTTGAGCATCCCTTGCAGCCATCAGCAAATTTCAACCTCGGCCCTGGAATTCTCACGGACACTCCTGATCCACTCTCTTGCAACCATGCAGGACTTCTAGGTTTGTTTTCTTGTGGGATTGCTTGCCTATGGAATGACAATAAATTCCCAGAAATATGTTGTAATGATTTAAACTTTCTATTTATATCAAAAGACCACAGATAGCACTATGAGCGTATTTTAGCAGTGTGTGTATGTGCGTATGTGTGTGTGAGTGAGTGAGTGCGTGAGTAAGTGAGCAAGTGAATGAGAGAGAGAGAGAGAGAGAGAGAGAGAGAGAAAGAGAGAGAGAGAGAGTATGAGTGTTAAGCTACTACTTTTGAAAGAAAACGAATCTGGCAGATCAATGAGATATTCTGAGACACATCCACCTCTATCTTAGTGTTCAGAGTAAAGTGGGCAGCATTAGGTTTGTAACTGGTGACAGAGCAGAGCTTAGTCACTGTGGCTGCACTGAATCAGCTTTCTACATGCTTAGGCCTGCCACAGATAATCACAGCACTGGCTGCTCCGCTTCTCTCAGGGCCCATGAATGCTGCAATCCTGCATTCCCATACCTGCCCTAGGCACACGCTGAACACCTCAATGCCCAGGGACTGAGACACCAGAGAGAGAAGGAGCATAGTAATGAGTCTTTGTGTTGTGTTCGTGTATGAATATGAGAGAGAGAGAGAGAGAGAGAAAGAGGGGGGGATAGCACATGCTACCGCCTGAACTTGTACAAAGTGTACTAAATGACGTATTGGTTTAAAAGACTTTAAAAAATGGTTTAAAGGCCTACTTGTAAAAGGCTGTGCTTTATGTTTTTCATAAATTGGATGTATTGAAATTATGACAAAACAATAATAATGAATAATACCATGAAAATATTTAATAATAAAAAATTATGTTTCATAAAACTGAAATATGAGATATTTCCCAGCGCCTGTAAATGGGTCACAGCACAAAGTTAGTGGTCAATAGTCCTCATTATGTTTAGGAGCAGCAGAATGGAAGTAGAGCTGACAGGTATATCTATATTGGAATGTTCTTCTCTGACACACCTGTCTAGAACACACCCACCAATCCTGGCTTCTCTCACCCCACTGGCTGATCTATTAGTGATTGACGGGTCAAACTGTTTGCCGATAGTTAAGAGGCCCAAAGGGGGAGGTATGGTAAGTTTTGTATTTGAACCAATGGTAGTCAAGAGATCTTTTGGAGCCAGGCGGGGCTGCAATGAAATAAAACTCATCAATGGGGTGTGTCTCAAATGTTTTTCGGCAGTCAAACCGTGAGGGGCTACTTACTAGGGATCCCCTTTGTTTGATCAATGCTACAAATGCCCGGAACACCAAGATCTGACCTTTTTTGTTCATACCTTCACCTAAAACCATTCCAGGACATGGAACATCAGCAGAGGACATTTTCCATAACATTTCATCTCAGCAATGGTTTGCATGGTGTGACTGGATTCTAACTAATTCTGCAATGGTACTTAGTTTTAGGACTTTTAGTTGGAGCGCATGGAAGCTGGTTTCAGGTGTTTAATAGGTACTGACATGTTTAAAAGTTGGGCTCATAAAAATTCACGCGCTATGGTCGCTCACATCTCCTTATCACTTTTCCAGCCCAGCTATTGATTCCATATCCGTTGGACGGAGAACTGATAAGGGCATGTGTCTGACACTAACTACAGGTCATGAAGACAACTTCTTAGCCAGGATGAGGCTTACAATCAGCATACCGGTTTACCGGGTTACCTCAGCTAGGGGACTACTCTACTATACACATACCCAAACACATAATACCTAAAATGGTTTAGCATGATTGACATGTGCAATTAAAGACAGAACTTGTATCTTGAAGATGATCGAATTAACTCTGAAAAGTAGCTGTAGAGGCATGCTTTCTACCCAACTGTTAATCAAATGAATGCATTTCAACAAATGTACTATAGAGTACCTTTTTATGGTTTATGAATGTCTTAAAAGAAATAGGACTGAATATAATCCTCAAAAAAGTTGCTGTCAAGGTAAGGCGTTAATTGCAATTACCTTTTTGGACTGAAGATGGGGCTATTCTCAAACTTAAGGCAATTTTTTTTCTTTTTAGATTTTCCGAAATGCCTTTCTACTTGTTTAAAGTTAACAAATGTTTTACTTCATTGTTAATACATATATTTGTGTTGCTAAAAGAAAATTAACCCAATTTGCCCATTACCCTTCTAACAAAATAAATGTATTTCTTACAGAATCATTGTGCAAATCATCCATTACATACACAAAACGTTTTACTTTGTAACATTTGTAAGCACTTTGTAAGATTTGTTTTTAAAAGTGCTGGATAAATAAAGATTAATTATTATTGTTGTTCGATAGTACAGAAAACATTGAGATGGTAAAATGATGAATGGAGTATATTGATAAAAGGTACCTTAATAGCGTTCCAACTTTCTTAATACACAATACTACATAACGGCCAATAGAGCTATGATAAGAAATGTTTTATTACAAATCATTGCCAAATAATAGTATAAACAACATTGAGGTGGTATAATTTGGAAGTATTTATGACTGTTGATATCCAAAGCACAGCAGGCTAATGGTCTCCAGCTGTAATTATGTGACTGTTAATACTCGAGGGTAGCCGTAATAAAGAATTTTCACTCCTTATAACTGCAACCTTTAATGAAGAAAAATATCATCTACTGTATGTTGCAACACAACTGAGAGTACACTGCAAACTAGCCAACTCACACACACACACACACACCACAGCTTCACACTAACATAACCATTCTCACATACACATCATGGCCAACCCATATTTAGTCTATAAAACTGTTGATGGTCACATACACCTGGCGCATACATTCAATTTGACTTTTTATTTGAAAAGCAAGGCATCAATGAGGCATACATAATAATTTGTGTTCTCTTAGTTATCTCATTTTCTTATAACATCACATGTTCAAGAAAAAGAGGGATATGTCTTCAATCAGCTTTTTACTATTTTTTTTGTAACAATAAATTACATTGATCAACTGATGAACGCACAATCTAAAGTAACCCAAATACAATCTCAAAATCTCCAGTGGAGTGGTGGTTGTAACAAGTGTGACGTTTCAGAGGAATTTAGAATATAGTTGTGACCTTGTAATGAATACAAATAAAGTGCTATAAAAACTGTGGTCCATTATTGAACTCTATGCATTGTCTTCCTTATAATACACTTTGACAGTATGTTCACGTGTCTAATTTTAGTTATTTAGGTTTATTTCAATGGATCTAATAAATTAAAGGAAATTCTGCAAGCTAATCAACTAAAGGTCTGCAGCGCTGTGTAGCGTCTTGTAACATGCTTTACCCCTCACTCTTAAGCTGCACTCTGATTTTAGCTAGTGGGAATTGATAATAAGTTATCAAGTCAGGCTACAGCTGGATCATTAAATTATCAGAGGAGTGTGCAACCATATGATTATATTGAAGAAAGCAAACATTATACCTAGTGCACATTGAAACACCTGCATATAGGAGTAAATTAGATAAGAATACAAATGATTCATTTAGATCATTTACTTCCCTCTGTTTAGAGTTACTTCGTAAGCTACATTAGAATAAATTGGTTTTTACCACCTTAATTGCAACTTAAACTGATTAAAGTAGTGTTGTGCAGTTGATAATACAAATGCAAGCTGTATTACTGACAGCAAGGATATTAAGGCACCCACTGTTTCCAAATCTACAGGGAATAAAGAAACGTAGAAACCGGCCACACAATAATATGAATCTGAACAAGATGGATCAAAGGCTGTATAGTAAGGAAGTGAGATTGGTTAAGGCAGACCCACCATAGAGGCACTGAGGTCCCAGAGCTTTCTGGCTGTCTCATCATCACACGCTTGAGGGGCTGCCTCTTTAGGGGCACAGTCACTGCAAGGAGAATGCAAGATAAAAATCGAACAACAATAATAAAAAAACAATTCAAGGCAAGGTTAAGGATTTTCAAACCAAGGCTATATTCTTGTATATGGAGCAGCATTGCTAGATAGAGCCTGGCATCCGAAAAGTTTCCGGTTGTACGGTACTAGCAAAAATATTTTACTTAGAATTCAAGTAATTTTTTTTTATATCATTGCTTACTGATAAGTGTTTTCCTATCAGACCTAAATTAAATTACTACCCAAAACACTTTCATGTTATGTAGCTAATATATAAATAGTTATATAGCTTTTATTGATTGATTTTCTTCATAGAACCCAATAAAGAATTCCCAAGGCAGAAGCCCATCTGCTTTAACACTCAATGCTTGGCGAAGTAATTGCATCGATTTTATTTACCACATCATCTGACATTGTTTTGCTCCTAATGCACTGACCTGTAGTAAAGGCCACTAGCATTGGCCTCACTCTCATCAACAGCACAGTAGATGGTGGTTTGAGCTCCCTGCAAGGGAGACTTTATTATCATCATGAATGGCACTGCTAGAATCCTCTTCCACAAGGCCATGGTGGGAAAGATGTGACGGCCTAGTTCTGTGCGGATGACGCCAGGATGCAGGCTATACACTGTCACACCTGTGCCTAAGGAGTCGGCATCACCAAGCAGTTACTGGATAACAAAAACTGTACCACAGTCAAGAAATACTACAGCATTCATATCTGCCAACCAATAACACAACAGTAGAGACTGCACTTATGGAACATTTGAAATGCAATACCTTGCAGTCTGGCTGCCAGCTCCCTGCTGAAAAGAACATTGGCCAGTTTGCTTTGACGGTAGCTTTTACTAGGAGTGTATTTATCGTCAAGGTTAATGTCATCAAAATGGATCTTGCCTGTAAAAAAAAATGATTATGTAGTGAGATGCAAATTTTGCACATTTACATCTGATCTTTAAGGGAATAAAACTTAACAAAACATAAGAAAACATGTTATTGCAACTTTTTTTTACGGTAAAGATACAGTACAGGGCAATACAGTATGTCAACCAATAAATATGGCATACCTCACCTTTCTCATGGGCCAGACTAGATACATTCACAATGCGACTTGGAGTAGATTTCTTTAGGAGGTCCAGAAGGCAGTTAGTCAGAAGAAAGTGACCTAAATGGTTTACACCAAACTGCATCTCAAAGCCATCTTGTGTCTTCCATTTAGGGCACATCATGACACCTGAAAATTAGGAAAGTGGAGTTCATAAAGGGCTACACATTTAACAACTTCCAATTACTAATCTGACACAGAATATGTTACCTGTACTCCTGTTTGCTACTCATTTTAAAGATAATTTCTGTTACTGGTCTTCTTCTAGTCCGATGTTGCAATTTCTTAAACCAACAACAACTATATCTGGTACAAAACAGGGATATTTTACCAGCATTGTTAATGAGGATGTCCAGACGGTCTTCATTCTCAAGGATATCTTTAACCACATCCCTGACTGACTGCAGTGAGGCCAGATCCAACTTCTTCACTACTACATTCCCATTGCCACTCTTCTGCCGGATTTCCTCCGCTGCATTGTTGGCTCTTGTCATATCTCTACATGCCAGTATTACTCTGGCTCCTACCATATACAGGGAGGAAAAATTGTGATAATGAGTATATAGACATACATATGTGCTATTTAGGCCCAATTGTGTAGCAGTTCAGTTTATAATCTCACCTCTGCAAGCCATATCAAGGGCTGTCTCTTTCCCGATACCAGTGTTGGCTCCAGTAATCAGGACAGTTTTCCCTACCAGCCTTGCCTTGCTTCTACATACTCCACCAGCAAACCACCTGCGCAAGGTGAAAATGCCCACTGCTGACAGGGAAAAATAAGTATACTCATTACTATTCACACTTACATGTTACTGCTTTTAACGTAATTCTACGTTATTCAAAGCAAATATCACACAAAAAGCACATCTACTGTTGTGCCGACATGCATTTCATGCGTTAACCGTTTTTCATCATTTCCATTCTTTGGGCTGCATCTCGGTAGCCTATCATTCGCATGTGGAGGAAGGTAAAGTTATTTTCTATTGGGTTAAACGGCTACATTTGTTTGACCTTGTATCAGTAAACAAATTGGTTTATGGCTTGTTTAGTTACCTGCCACAAGTGCACCGCTAAGCTCTATCACATGCTGTTCTGCAAATTTCGAAATGTTCTGAGCGTAATTCTGCATGATGTCAATGTTAGTTGATATCGTCTCTTGCCGAGGTCTCAATCGTAGGGTCTTGCGCTAGGCTGGCTACACTTCCGCATTCCAGCTGTCAAAAATAAATAGAGTTATTCTGCATGTTTTATTTGTTACAAAATCACAGACAATCAAATATATCAGTATCCGTCACTTTACGTGGAAAATCATACTTTACAATATCAATCTAAATATTTAACTAAATGTGCCCCGGAAGTAGATGTTGCACATGCCACGTCAGCTGAGCAAGTTTTTACTCCAATTTGTCGTCACTTTACTGAAAAACTTAGAAAAGACAAGCTGCAGCAAAGTAATAAATTGTAATATATTGCATATTTTAGTTCCAAGCCAGTATGAATCACCTTGGAATATACTTAATTTTGTTGAATTGGATTTTTGTTACTGGCACGGAATTGACGTTTGAGTTGCAAGATAGCGAAAAACAATGTTTCTTCGAGGAGCTTGAGAAGGATGTTAAGTTTGAAATTGATTTTCAGGTAAGTAACACGTTAGTAGATGGGGTTAACGTATGGGGTTACAGAATCTATTTGTGTAGGATTTAATTCTAGCTCAATAACACATGCTGTAAGTGTTATTCACTCTTTTTTTCTTCCTCCATGCCCTTATTATTCTCCTATTTCAGGTAATTGGTGGGGGAAACTATGATGTGGACTGTTTTGTGACCGATCCACTTAATACTGTCTTGTATCAAGAGAGGAAAAAGCAGTACGACAGTTTCTCACACACCACCACTATGAAAGGTGTATACAAGTTCTGCTTTAGCAATGAATTCTCCACATATTCACATAAAACGGTGTACCTGGACTTTCGTGCAGGTGATGAGAGGCCTCTTTTCCCTGACATGAACAGAGACACAGCACTAACTCAGGTGAATAGACAAAACAATTGGGGAAATGCACAAATAATCACTGTCGATTTATGTTTACAATGCTGAATCTAAATGATCTATTTCAGATGGAATCTGCATGCCTCTCAATACATGAGATCTTGAAGGTGGTGTCAGACTCTCAGACATGGTATAGGCTAAGGGAGGCACATGACCGCATCCGTGCAGAGGACCTTCATGAAAGAGTGAGCATATGGTCCATTGGAGAGACCATCCTCCTGTTTGCAGTCAGCATTGGTCAAGTTCTGATGCTGAAAAGTTTCTTTACTGACAAGAAAGGTACTGTGGCAGCAACCACTTAAATTAATGCACTGGCCACAGAGTCTGTAAGCTTCAAACCCCACACAATTTAAATTGAAAATGTTTAATCAATCACTTTGAGTTGTTTCAGACTGATGAAAAATTAAATAGGTTTTTCCTTTCTTCTCGTCCTCCTTGTTCTCAGTGTTTAGTCTACCTATATGTGTTTGAATACTTCAAGTAAAACTTTTGGCACATAAATAGCTACCAAATTGCTGTAACTAGCTGAAATATATACATATATTTATATTTTTGTTAAGGTTTATTTTTGACAGTGCAATAATTATTTTGTACAGTATTCTCACTGTCCCTGGCTTAGATCCCTTACGTTCAACCATTTTATCATTTCATAGGGACCTTGCACACATGATTTACTTAATGAGGTAGACCAGGCCTACCCCGTTTACTGTTGTGTCACTGTTACATGCTTTTTGGTGAAATTTGATCTAACTACCATTCTTGAATTTTGTTGTTTGTCAAGGTGTGTTTTTCTTTTATTATGGGCTTCAAAGATACAAAAAAAAATACGTTTAATAAATGCCTTTATTATGGGAAGTTTAACTTGGCTGTGTCTGACTTTCATTTACGTGATAAAATCAATATTACTGTGTTCTTCTCATTCATAACATTCTGTGGAATCAATGGTACATTTTAAGGAAAGCTTAAACATTATATTGATATCAGTTAATTGTGTTGACTATATGTGGTTTTATTAGCAGTATAGTAATATTTTATTTTCGAACAATAATAGCATAGAAACACAAGACAGTCTAACAGCAACATCACAAATAATAAATAAAAAATTAAGTTAACACAACTCGAGTACATTCAAACAAAATTAACAGAATTAATAATATACCTACTTAATTGTTACAAAGTATGAGTTTTTTTTTTTTAAATCCACAAAAAAATACATGGACAGCTCTGTTTTCAAATTAAATTCTGATTGGCCATGTTGAGTTTCCGTAAAATTTTCAGTGACGTGTATGTATTAACAGCGGGACGCCCACTTATTTTATTTCCGCATTTCACAAGGAAGTGCGTTGCATTTTTTTTTGCAAAGTTTTCTAATGCTTCTAAATTGGAAATGATTTACAAAACAAATTAGATATGCTTTGTTTGCTATCCTGGCATCTAACAATAATACAAAAGATGTTTTACACTTTGGGGTTGTAGCCTGGACTCTGACCCTTTGTATTATGTGATATTAGAGAAAGAATCAATTACGTTGCAATTAGGTGAGACAGATGGACTGTTAAAAGTTCAAAGTCAAGTTCGTTTTTTATCACATAATATTATAAGTACAATGACAGTGAAATGCATAAATAATAATTTATTCCTCTCAACTTTGTAAAGTACAAACAATACTAAGAATAA
>JAVQIZ010204950.1:0-27557 GCA_036023535.2 Galaxias brevipinnis
ACCTTGCCCCCTACCAGTCACTAGGTCCTTGTTGAAGTGGCCATAAACTTCAGCAAATCATTGATTGACCACTCGCCAACCGAGACGCTGGAGTGAAGACACACACACACACACACACACACACACACACACATACAGAAACACACAGACACACACAGAGACACACTCAGAGACACACACACACAGACACACCACATGCACTGCTTCTTATTTAGAATGTCCAGCTGGCTGACTGTATAAGGCCGGGAAGAAGTGCATCTCCATGACAACAGCTGAGTAGGTGGCGTCTAGCCAGTCACTACTAAGGGCCCATACACATCACCAGGAGACCGATCGCCTGGTGTGTGTGTGTGTGTGTGTGTGTGTGTGTGTGGTGCCTCCGTTTGTTTGTGTGTGTTCGGTAAAGCTTGTGTGCGTGTAAGAAGTACACACACATGCAATGTACTTCTGTGCATGTACTTCTGTGCATGTACTCAGTTTGTCTGTGTGTGTGTGTGTGTGTGTGTGTGTGCGTTGCCAGACCCCACACCCACACAGAGTGAGAGTGATTTGCTGCTCTCCTGGCTCTACTATTTACCAAGCCACACGGCTGCCATCGCCACAGAAAAGCATTCACCCACAGCTGCCCCGCAGGGAGAGTCGCCAGACAGAGGCGTCCATGTGGAGAGAGAGAAGCTAGCGAGCGGCTTGATAATCTCTTCTCCTGCACGTGTACAGCAGGGCTCTTCGCTGCCTTTCAGGGACTTCTGCCATCTCCCAATTCCTCTGGGTGCTTAAAAAAAACTAAAAAAAACAAAGGTATGACATGTTTCTCATTTGGTTTTAATCCCGTAATCTGTGTTTTGCCCCGTTGTGTTTCTCTTTTCTCTCTTGCTTTGTTACATCACATTGATGGTTTTGGGTTTGGAGGGTTGTGACGGTAAAACCATTTAGATTTAGGTGAATAGGGGACTAGCCAGACCGGCTGAGCGGAGTGTGTATTTCCTTTAAAAGAGCCACAAAAAAAGTTTTTGAACTATCACATGTTGTCACCAAAAGGGGGGTTTGTCACAGGATAACTTTGCATCGTTTCTTAATCTGAGTCAGATGACACACATACGACGCTCACATTCTGAACGCTGTTGTAGGTCACTGCTGTAGCGTTAGCATGAGAGACTGCAGGCCGTTTGCTTTTGGTATTCTGTACAAGCCGTTCTGTTTAACCTGACACAAGGTCCACTTGACACTGTTTGCTTAACCTGCATTTGTTCAACCGTGAATGACTCTAAGTGACTTTCTCTGTATCGCGTTTAGAAAATTGCCCCTATAGCACTTTAGACATTCCAAGAGAAACCCCTTTTGTGGATAGCTTTCAGAGCACGAGAACACATACCAACCCATTACATTGTAATTGATATAACAATACGGATTCATTCTTTAATTTGTTTTTAGAGTGACCATATGCACCCTAAAAAGTGAGGATTTTTACAATCTAACTTATACCCTGGCTTGAAAAGGTCCAGTTTGTGGATCCAAAATGGCCGCCCCGCAACCTGTCCTATCCCTCGAGGCCTTGGCGCAGTTCGACAAATCAACGGATGCCTGTGGTGCGGCCCGACATCGCAAAGGCTCCCTGTCCACTCACCGCAGTTCCCAAAGCCGAGATCCAGCCCCACAGCAGCACCAGACCCAGAGGCATCCCCAGTCCATCTCACGTCGACTCTCTGGAACCAGCCTCACACGTCGCGACTCAGCCGCCCACCTGGGCAAACGCTTCTCCTTTGGAGGGTGGATTCAGGGAGGCCGGTCCAGTTTTTCCGGCTTGATCCTCCACCACCCTCCAGTACAGGAGGTCCGGCTGGAAAACACGTACCGGACCGAGCCAGAGAAAGAATGCCGGTTTAAATCCGGTAACGTTCAGAAGCTGCTCCAAACCACCCTGGATGGCTATCTAGAAGGGGCCAGCTATAACCCTTCCTCCGACAGCCATCTTGGTCAGATGTTGACGGACATGTTGAGGTGCAAGGTCAAGGAAGTTAGTCCGCCCAGATACAAGCTGGTCTGCCAGGTTGTGATTGGTCAGAACGGAAACCAGGGCCTACGAGTGGCTAGTCGGTGTCTGTGGGATGACCAGGTTGACAACTACGCTGTCGCTGTGTTTCAGAATAAATCTCTATATGCCCTGGCTACAGTCCACGCTGTCTATTGTGAGTGAAGGATACGCTGGCTCTCATTGCAAATGCGTACAGTATTCATTCCTTTATCTTAGGGCTTGACGTGTTTATGTTTAATCGAGTAAGACTAACATGGAAGCAAATACTAATTGTATAGTTTGGATGAACTGTAAATATCACCTTTGACCTCTCAGCTATCCTTTACATTAAATTTATTTCATGACAGTGTCTTTTTACTCGGTCGTTATTGTATGTCTGACTCAGTGGCCAACACATAAGACAGTCTATTATTTTGAATTCTGAATGATGTTATTTTATTTGTGATATCGTCTCCATGGGGTTCATGACTTGCTTAAGGCACACCACTATCAGACAGGTGATGTATTGCTGTTCCTTCCCCCTCACACGTCAGTAACTGTGTGAAACGCTGTGTGGTTCAGGCTTGTCAAGACAGGTTAAGGTGTACACATGTCTCACACAGTCTCAAGTGAGTGAAGGACCATGCATGAAATGATTTTAGAAGCATTTCAATTTCAATAAACTTTATTTTTGCTCCCATTCTTCCCAAACACAACACATCAAGGTGGTCATATTGAACATTTCCCTATGTGTCAAGACCATAACAAGAACACTTTTAATAAATACAAAAATCAATGTATAAATACAAATAAATAGACAGGATATTACGTGCCAAAAAAAGTAAGATCCTTTTTTTCTGAACTAGCAGATGGCTTTCACAATGTTGAATTTTTCAAAAAAGACAATACTTCTACGTGTGTATAATACTTGCATTCAGGGTCACAGTTTTAAGGACACAACTCTGGGTAGAGAAAGCAATGTAAACCGATGAGGGTACACAGCAAAGTACAATGAAGTATGATATTTGGATCTTTTTCAGTTCGATTAAATAGATATTTCTGGGCTATATAATAATAATAATAATAATAATAATAATAATAATAATAATAATAATAAAAATTTTCCCAAAAGCTTATACCAGGATGTGATGACATAACAATACATGTAGTGCTATTGGAACTCAAAATCTAAAAGTAGAGTAATCTGCTTCTTGAGTTCGTCTTTTTCTCAAGTCATTGATCCCATAGCGTGACATTCACAAAGGGCTATTATTGCGCAGTACAGATATTCCCCTCAGAAAAAAGGCACTTAATCTCCCCTTCATAACACAAGGTTTCTCGAAGCACACACACACGTTCTCCACTGCGTATCTAAAACAGCGAAGTTATGATCAATTAAGGTCCCTAAGAACAAAAAAAGAAAAACTAAATCTGCAAAGGAAAGGCCGACCCTTTGGAACAGCTGAGAACTAAAAAGAAAAACGATGTGAGTCTCAATAACAACTTTACAGATTATAGTGCAAAAGTGTGTCAAGGCCATGCCTCTCTCAGTATAATCAAGTGTACCAATTAGTGAAGGTCGTTTCAACACGCGAGAAACTAAAACGAAAAGGTCACGTGATCTCGGAGCACTACACGACGGACCGTCACAGCTTCTACAGCCATTGTCGGATGGTCCGTCATAAATAACAGGGAGGCCTGCCGTACCGCAGACCTCATCAGCTTATTTTAGCTAAGGTTTGTGGATGCGTGAGCAAGTAGTGTGACACCCAAGGCAGGCCATAGGCAGATTCATGACGTCCAAAAAAAATATATTATAAGAAAATAAAAATAAACTTAACACAAAATTACAAGGTGTGCACCATTGTCATGGGAGGCCAGGAACTAGCCGAGGGTAAGGAGAGGGACAAAGGCCTCCCAGGTCAGAGAGAGGGAGACAGGCCTCCCAGGTCAGAGAGAGGGAGAAAGGCCTCCCAGGTCAGAGAGAGGGAGACAGACACTGCTCCAGGAGGAAGCAGAGAGCAGCAGGTTTGGCTGGCTGGATGGGTGGCTAGCAGATCCAGCCTGGAAGGAGCGATTATAAGTGAGTGACAGAAGTTATGGGACGTAGGTTTCAGCCAGGCTTGCTCTGCCAGGCAGGCCTCTAGCCTGTGAGGCAGCCTATTCAAAGTCAGTCATTATTTATTCCTCAGGCATAACAGCCGTTGTACTTTTTCAGTCTTTTTAGGCACAAACGCCTTCAGGTAGCTAGCTGCTACCAAAGGAACCAGCCAGATAGCTAACTACCAACAACCATTTCACGGGCTCTTCAACCCAAAGGCGTTAAAACCAACCAAATCGAATTCCGCTTCCTCTTAAGGCATCGACCAATGAGGCAGCCGCCCCCCAACCAATGAGGCGGCTGCCTCAGGGGCAGCTGACCGGGGCCCGGCCAATCAGGCGTCGGCGTGGTGCTGGAGCAGCTGGACGACGTAGCGGAGGCGGTGGCGGAGCTCGGTGGAGCAGCCCATCTCGGCGAGCATGCTCAGTAGGTAGGTGTAGGAGATGCGCTCGCGGCTGATGTGGGTGAGGAGGTAGGAGCCGTCGGCGGACTTGCAGAGGATGATCTTGGTGTGGTCAGTGTAGAAGTTCACCTGAGGAGTTCAGAGAGAAAGGAGGGAGTGTGAGACTAGGAACAGATAGAATAAAAACCAACCACATTGAAATAGTTCCCTTTCATGTTGACGACGTGAGTTGAAAGATTACACATAATTATACAGATGATTTTTTTTTTTTTTTAAGTCCAAGCAATACATGTTTTTATGGTGTGTGTGTGTATGTAGTATCAGAAGACTTGACTACATATGAAACGCGTGAGTGGAGCTTCCTGTGCTGACCTGTAGGGTGCCATTGTTGAACAGCATCACCAGAGCGTGGTCTGTCTTCACCCACTGCAGGAGGAGAGGAGGAGGGGACGAGGCCGACGGCTTGTCCTCACACTGCAGGTCTCCCCCCTGGAGATAGGACAACACACACACAATAAAGGTCATTTGAATAATTCAACATACTCCATTTCCTCCTTCATATTATGCATTTTAAATAAAAAGAAAATTACAGCCCTGAGGAAGATTTGTAACTAGTCCATTACATGGTTTGGCCCGTTTTAAAATGGACTCGAAATTAAATCTTCTAAAAACAGTAGCCTTTGAATTAAGGGCCGGCCTACTACATTACTCATAATGCCCCCGGTTCGAAACCACACCCACCTCCATGAGGTTCTGCTCCATGTAGTTGGCCATGAGCTCCACGATCTGCTTCTGGCAGCGGAGCTGCTCTGGTAAGGCGCTGGCTAAGAAGGTGAAGTGCTTGTTGTTGGTCAGGCAGTAGTGTACCGTCCTGAGGAGAGGGGAAGGGCAGGGGGGAACAGGGCTTAGCTTTCAAAACAAAAAATAAGAAATGAAATCACACAGACTATGCTTTATTCTAAATGAGAGATGGACATGTTTTAAAGCGTGCTCAGGGTTTCTTAAAAGCAAGAGATAAAACATTTAACAGTCAGAGGCTCGTCTGATAAATCTTTAATTACTGCAAAAAAGGGGGAGGAAATCATTTTAGAAACAATCTACAATATAACGTTAAAAATCTGTCAAACAACAAATAATACATTGAAAAGAAATGACATGATTACTATCATAACAACTGAAAGTGGTTCTTACTTGCGTTGGTCACACAGACTGAAGTGGGTTCCCTCTGTAAACAACACCCCAATGTTCTGGTTCGACAGCTGGTAGCCGAAGCCGTACTTGTTGGAGTAGTCGACCCATTTGGTGACCCATATGAAAGACCTGGGCCTGGAGAGACACGGAGGGTTTCTGGTGGCTGGGGGGGCGGAAGAGAGACAGACACACTGTACATTAATTAGGATTCTTACCTATTTTCTTATAGCAGGAGACTTGAGCAACACATTCTGCAGCTTCTTTTGGTTCTTCAAGCAGAATAGTAACGTTTTAAAAGCTATTTTAATCTGAGTCAGCAAATTTGTTTCGTTGGGGGTGTGTGTGTGTGTGTGTGTATGTGTGTGTGGGGTGGGGTGGGGTGGCTCTACAAAATGAGCACCAGAAACCTTGCAGACAGGGACTCATGCACTTTCTCATGTCCAGACAATACGCTGACACGGTTCACGATCCGTCAGAGCCACAATCACTTTCATGCGTCATGAACACACAATAAAAAAAATAAATAAAAAAATAACTCCGGCCTATTTTTAGACGCTGCGATTTCACCCTCTCCTTAGGGAGCCGGAAAGAGAGAGCGGGTTGAATTGAAGGGCTCATTAACAGCAGGTGCTGCAGTTTATTCAGGCTTCACAGAGAGACCGAGAGAGAGAGACACGAGGGAAGAACGAGAGCCATTTTGAAGCTTCTTGCCAGGCCCTGTATGACAGTGTGTGTGTGTGTGTGTGTGTGTGTGTGTGCGTGTGTGTGTGTGTTAAAGAGATGGAGACAGAGATGTACACAAAGCTCACCTGCAGGCATGGCCGCCAGACAGCTGTTGAGCACCGTCATGGCTGACTCAGCGACCGCAGCCGGGGTCAGGACGTCTTCACACGCTGGAGAGGGGAAGAAAAGGAAGGAGGGAGGAAAGAGAGAAAGAGGGAAGGGAAGAGAGTGGGGAAAAAAAATAAGTCTTAGCTCATCACGGCTGGAACAGTGACTCAAGCTCTTGTAAGAGACATTAAGCCTTGCTGTTTTCCCAAACAGAAAAGCACCAACACAAACACACTACAGACAGTCATTTCAACAGGACCATCTGGATACACAGAGAAGAGGAATATGTCCTAATTCAGAACCATCAAAAAAAAAAAAACACGTCTCTACTGAGATTAAAGGGCAGTTTGACACAAATTGAGGCAGCTTTTTTTTTGGGTCATTGACGTTTTCAAAATGTGTGCGTATATTATTAGCCAGTTAGCGGCTGTGTTGGTTAGCGGCTTACGTTCAGTGCTGCTGGCCACAGTGCCTTTGAATGAACGGGAAATGGACTTCCTGGACTCCTCCTCAGCAGGCGTATCCATTGGACCAGAGCTGATCAGCTGACCTGTGGGGGACGTCACCTGTGCAAAGAAAAACAAGATGGCCTCCATTAGATCAGCACAGAACCCAAGTTTCCACTACGGAACTCGAGAAAAATGAAATCAGATATAAAGCAAATGCTAAAGCTACAAACGCAAGCTGTTCATATGCGATTGTCTAAAAGGCTGGGTTCAATTAAATTCAGGGGAATGAAATTGCTTTCAAGTTCCTATTCTTTGCTCCGTAGTCTAATCATGCAGATGGTCTGGTTCACAGATGGTTCATATGAGAAAGAAAAAAAAAAAGTCTTGAACTCTCATTAAAGTTCCGCTCTATGCATAACGTGCTGAATTTGCATTTTGTCCCAGAGTCTGAAATCTTCTCTGAATATGGGTCACACTATTAGGTACCGACACGGCACTCAAACACAGGTTGTTCAGGGGAATACAACGTGGAGCAGACCACATGAACATTCTCAAGACCATCCACCAGAACTGCTTCTGCCCTCTAAACGCTATGAATGAAATATAGGCCCAAAAACATGCAGCAACAAAACAAAACCGTTACACAGAAATGCACTGCACTGCTAATATACAGGCTAGGCTCTTATGAAGGATAGTCTTTTTGAACACTTATGTATGCCTTTTATCAGCATGCTTATCTGCCCTTTCTAATGGTTCCCTCCCTCCCTCCCTTCCTTCTCGTACAGGGGAAACACAGAGAAGCAGACACGCCTCCACTTGCCATCCAACTCTTTGAAGCGAGAGATAAAATTGAAAATCGACTTCAAAACCTGCTCTGGTTTCAGCTAGCGCGTCGTTACAGAACGCTGGAGCGACTGAAAGCTCTGGTTTTAGGCCGTGCGTCGTCGTTAAGAGAAAGCAGTGCCTACCTCGTTGGGTCCCACTGTCTTGTAGCTCATCTGTCTGCTGATGGAACACTTGACAATGCCGGACACCAGCTTGGATATGTCGTCCTTCTCCTCGGTCGGAATCTTGTCGGCTGTGAACAACGGCGGAGACACCAATTCACATTTTAGAACAGGAGCGTAATGGACGTTGACTACGCGTTACAGCTTTGGGTAATTTGTGATGATTCTGTGATTCTTGCCAGCAATGCTGCTTCCCTACCTTTGGCTTTCTTCTTGCCAAAGAGACTCTTGGCCATCTTAGTGAAGAACTTCTTGGCAGGGCTGGGAGGGTGGAGCTCTGGGACCATCACACAGCTACTGGGGGGGAGTTTGTCGGGGGTGAAACCCTAGAGAGAGGGAGATGGAGGGATGAAAGAAGAGAAAGTAATGAAACGACGGACGGAGGAAGGAGAGTGAGATAGATAGATTAAATAAAGGAGAGAATAGAAAAGGATGGATAAGGAGAGGCAAGACATGAGTAAAAAGTGGGGAGAGAGAGAGAGAGAGGGGTTTAGTATGCAAGCAGCTGGAACACAAGGTCTGCATCTTAATCAACCACTTAGCATGATTAAACAGTCCCTCTAATCAAAGAGGTATCCTTTCTCAAAAAAGCACAGGATGTGCTGCTACATGTTGAGGCACAAAACATAAACCCAAGTATGATATTATATCTAATAAGGCCCTATCGTTCTGAACCTGAACGATAGAAATACTTCCACGACGATGACAACCGTTACGTTACATATAAAACATTAGTTTTTGATAAGCCTCATCTAGCCCTAATGTGGTGGCGTGGTGATGAGTAGCTTTGTGGAAACCCTGCAGCCCCTCAATGCTCTGCTCTCCCTGGCGAGCCATTTTGTGTAAAAGCAGTGAATGAACGAGCCTTTGTCTAGGCACGGTGCTGATCAATGGCTGCCGTGGCACAGCAGGGAGTCTGATTGATGACGATGCAGAGCTCACGCTGAACGGCTAACTAACCAGGGAGAAAACTACAGGGCGTTCGGAAAACAGGAACTACAAAACCCAACAGTCAACTATGCCACATAAGAATAATCTTGATAACAACCGATTGTTATTCGTCCCCCCTCCCAACACAAACTTATCGATAAAAACCTTTAACTCCCATAACCCCTAAACAAACTAGCGAAAAATATAAAAACGGAGCGTACTTTAGTGAAGAAATCGTGGTTGAGGATTTGGTCCAGGGTGAGTCTGTCGGCGGGGTTCTTCTGCAGGATGGCCGTGATGAGTTTCTGGGAGGCGGGGGACAGGGTGGAGGGCAGGGTGTACCGCACGTCCTTGATGCACTTATAGGTCTCCTTCAGATCCAGGGTCTCAAAGGGAGGGTTGCCACACATCAGCGTGTACCTGAATGGATGAAGAGGAGCGGGTTAGAAGCGCAGGACTGGTTTGTTTGTTACCAGAAGGCCAGCGGTTTGGTAGGAACTTGTTGTTTTGAAGCATGTTGACATTGCAGCAAGTACAGTCCATATAGAATGTTAAGATTAGATCGATAGACCGATATCTATAGTAGGATTAACATTTGAGCAGTAAAGCATATAACCAAGTGGATGATTAAATAGTGGTCAACTGTGTAAAAAAAATAAAAAAGTATAAGATAAAATAAAATATAAACACTTTCCTCTGTCTGCCCTTCGGAATGCTTATGAAAATGTTAAACAAATTTAAAATAGCTTGAATTGTAATAAAAGCCTGGCTGGAATTACAATATAAGGACCCCATTACCCCTTCACAAACACAAATAAAACGTTCATGTGTGCCTTGTTAGCAGGGCACTGCTGCGAAAGACACGTAGTCGCCCAGAATAAACAAAATAAAGTAATCAGATGAAGTAATCAGATAGGGTCAATAAAAGAAAGGGACCGAACACTCACATCACACAGCCCAGTGACCAGACATCAGACTCTGTTCCGTGGCCTTGGCGGTTCAGAACCTCGGGGGCGAGGTAGTTTGGGGTTCCACAGATGGTTCTGGTGGAGAGAACGGGTCGGGTTAGACGACCTCAGTAAGAACTGGGCCTACCAACAGGTCAGGAGTCTACAAACTGTCATCTGACATGGGATGGGTACTGAACAGGGGCACCTGTAGTTTGAGGTGGTTATGTTGATGGTCTAGTTGTCAATAAAGTGTGTCTATAAAAATCAAATAAAACGTTACAAAGACACTTACTTTTTCCTCTGCTCGGCGGTCTCTAGCTTCGCGGCGAGCCCAAAGTCTCCTAATCGCAGGTCCATGTTCTCGTTCACAAAGAAATTACCTGTGAGAGAAACCGAAAGGTGACGTTTGTCAGCTCAGCATTCCAGAGTCGGCGGGGGGGGAGGAAGCGGGATATTTCCAGAAACATACTGATGGGGAAAAGCACATTCCTAGGACACGTTCAGAGCTCTGCCAGTTGCTCTCTAGTGCTCTTACATGATGTAGCCTTTCAATCTACCACGACAGAAGCACGAGGTCAAAATGGACCAAATGACTAATTGCACCAAATTATTAATGTGCAAAGTAAAAAAAGACAAAAAAAAAAAGACGAAAAATCCAGGTCCCGTCTACCCAAGTCTCCACGTATGCGGGCGTACCTAGTTTGAGGTCCCTGTGCAGGATGCCACGGTTGTGGAGGTATTTCAGGCCGGAGATGATCTGCCGCAGGTAGTACCGCACCTCTGGGTCCGTGAGCGTGCGCCGCGCCTTCCAGATGTGTGCCAGCGACTGGAGGAAGCAGACAGAGAGACAGACAGACGGCGTGTCACTTCTCACCACTAGACCCTCCTTTCTTTCTGATTTCCGCAGTGCACACAGGAAGAGACACACACACACACACTCACACACTCACCTTTCTGCTGCAGAGCTCGAGGAATATGTAGATGTTGTCGTGGTCTTCAAAGTGGTGGGAGAACTTGACGACGTGTTTGTGTGACAGGGTTTTGTGGAGCTCGATTTCATTGGTGATCTAACGATAGAGAGACAACAAAATCAGTTAGCAAATCCACATGTGACTTCACAACCCAAATGTCCTTGAGCAGGGTGTATACTATTATGCCAACATAATTCAGGGCCATCATTCAAAAGCATTTCAAAATGATCCTACCTTATCCCGCTGGTGGGGCTTGGATACCCTGCTTTGTGGGATCACCTTCACGGCATACATTTTGTTTGAGGCCAGGTCTGTCATTTCGTAGCATCTTGCAAAGCCACCCTTGAGGAGGGGAAAAGACAAAACACAAACACCAGTCATTACAAGCCGCAGGTCTCAAGATCTGCAATGGCTATCAATCGATGCAAGCAGCAAAGCTTTTGATTCTGGATCGATACAGGGCTGCACAACTGGCAACATGATTCAACAGTAGACAGGACAAATGACCAAGGCAGACTCTCAAAAAAAAAATGTAATGAAATAAAAAAATTATAATAAACACGGTGGTATTGAAGATAATTCATTTTAAATGATAATGACAACATAATTGTTTAGGCCAACGTGATTATGGTTTCTTTCTCTATCATTTTAAGACTGAAGTGAATCCGTCTCAAGTCATTACACTGCATTGGCAAGACGATTTCCGCAAGGCTATGCGGCAGTAGGCAAACTAACAAGCAGGGACGATCAACACGTAGGCTAGATCAGAATGCAACATTATACCAAATGATGATGGGGTTACAATGTTGGCGTTAACAGGATGACCATTAATTCCTTGAACCACGATTTCTTATAAATATCGGAGAATGATATGCACTGATTGTTCTTCTCAAGCTTCAGGCAAAAAACGCAAGAAATCATGCGAAGTGTGTTTGGCACACGCGCCGCCTTCGCTTCTTTCATTCATTCATTCATTCATTCTATAGAGAATGAATGACGCGCAAGGAAGAGTTAGTCATATCCTCCAAGACGAGGTCATTCCCGCAACGAAGCACTAATTTTAGGAGCGTGGCTATGATCAACTTGAATTCGGAATCGTTGACAGTGTGATCTGGTTATGTGTCAGTCTAAATGCGGTTGGAATAACGACAATCAAGCAACCCAATTGTTGCCCACTATGACGATCCTTCGATTCCATTGCTCTTTCCCTTTAATATGTCATCTCAAATCAACTCAATAAAATGATAGGCCAACGTTACCTTTCCTAGAAGCTTTCCTTTGCTGTAAGATCTCCCTGATTTGGAATCCGTCACCACCTGGGCGAGTTCGGGTTTGATTTGTTCCGATTTAACGTTAGTATTCCTATTTGGCTTGGCGGTTGGAACTTGTCCAAGCTCCACGCAAGATTTGAATGAATTCGGATTCATCCTTGGACATGAGCTGCGCTGAGAAGGCGTAAAGCAAACGGTGTCCATTCAACGGTAATACTTCAGTTTGTATATCCTTTCAATGTTTAGTCCAAAGCGTTATGCAGCTTCCTCGCAATTGTGTCCATCTCATCTGACATGCTCAGACAGTTTCCCCAGTATATAAACTAACTCTGACGTCATGGGGAAGGGGCGGATGTGTAGGTGGTTCACTTCTGGAGGAATTCAAGACGATTTGCCCGCCCAGTGCACATTTACTTTTCGAAAGGAGTGCAATCCATTTATTCTATGCCAAAAAATAAAGAAATCTTATCAGCCAATCATGGTCACGTGACGTCACAAGCGATTTATTAGTGAAGCTGAAACTGCACCAGTAACCACTGTGAACCAACACAAAGACACCTTGGCCCCAAGAAAATAACATGTTTAAATATGATTTATTTTTGTGTCATATTCCAAAACCCTAGGGTGTTTCTGACAGTACAACTAATTAAATAATGCTGATATTCAGGTGATCATTTCTGATCTCATTCAAATTCACACCGTCTTCATTAAGAGCCAAGTGCAACATTTACATGACAATAAGTAATGAGTGAATTTGAGTGAATCATGGAAACTACCGTGAGCGCAAAGTAGGCTGAGATAGCCACCTGGCGGACACACTGCACAACTTCATTTTCAGTAGGAACGTGCTTTATCCAGAGGTTAGGTAGGTGCCTGTACCAATTTGGAATTTTTAGTTTTTTTTAAAGACTACAACCGAATTCAGACAGGCAACCTATATATTAATTAGTGTTTATTATATTATAACTGAAATTATTATTTTATTTATCATAGACTATGGTATAACATTAGGAGTACAACAGTAAAACAATTCCCAAAGGATAAAGATATGTTTATTATCTGACATGAAAACCTGAGTGACCAAATACCAGAAACATGGTGTACATCTATGACTCACAATCATATGAGAATGTTTTCAAATTAGTATTTTTATGGCAAAGCACACCCATCATTGCATTACATTAAAGATTTTCATCAATTATTACTTTGGAATGATCTTAGAAAGAGGAATTTACTCTTATCTATTAGAATCTTAATGCGAATAAACTTTTGCGTTGGCAATGGAATGCTAAACAAAGTAAACACATCAGAACAAGGACAACAGAACCGGGGAGGTTAAAAACAAAACAGATTCACAATCAACCCCCCTCTCCATGCACTTCTGGAAGACGTGGGGTGTAAATGATGTCAACACGGCGTCAACTTGTTCTTTCATTTCCAAACACTCCTCAAGTCTCTTGACCCGATCAACTAAGACCTTCTCTTTGAAAAAACCAAGGAAAAAAAAAAAATAATAATACAAATAAAAGCCCATGGGGCTTCAACGGGGGTCAGGGGTTGAAATGAAGGATATCAATCGCTAACTTGTCGTACCATCTCAATTCCATCCACAATTTAACTCTAGCTAGTGAGGGAAGATTAACACAGGCCTAGTCTGAAAGAGTACTAGACAAGCGCGCTTGATTTCCAACCCTGACTGGGGTTCTCATGACGGGGCTCACAGTTCCATCATGTCCCCCAGGCCCCCTCCCATAGCTCTCTTCTCCTGGGACTCGGACCAGGCCTTGTTGATAGTGCGCTTCATGTCGTCGTCTCCCTCAGAGTAAACCTTCTTCAGCATGGACATCAGACCATCGCTGGGGTCGGCGTTCTCCTCCATTTTAGGCTTACTGCGGACGGACAGCAAGTGGTTAAAAGTTTTCCATTGTTGGTGTCTATGTAAAAACTACTATTAATAAAGACAAAAATTACATATTAAAGTGTTCCACTGTCAGATCCTATGTAAAAACTATTATTAAGAAAGAAAATGTTTACATTTTCCACTGTTAGTTCCTATGTAAAAACTACTATTAATAAAGAAAATATTTACATATTTAAAGTTTCCACTGTCGGTTTCTATGTAAATACAACTATTCATAGAAACATATTTCCATATTCAAAGTAGTCCCTCTAAATTAGAAATCTGGTTACATATCACATTTGACTGCTAATGGTCTACCGGACTGAATGCCAAAATCAGAAGACACTTTGACCCCCTACTCCATGAAATGGAAATCATACTTGTAGGTTTACTTACTCCTTGTCCTTTGCTTGCTTTTCTGCCTGCGTTAGGCATTCCCAATTCTTGGTTGCTGTCTTCTTACACATAACAATGACCATGTCGGTCTTTATCTGGAAAACAATCACATACCAATATAAAGACAAAAGGAAATGATGGGCTTAATGCAGAGTGATGAAGAGGAGCTGACGAATATACTCTTAGATTTGGGTATACGTCATTGTGAGGATGTAGATTGACCTGCTATTCAACATGACAGAGAGTTTTGGAACGGTGGACCCTGATCTGGAATTACTTGATTTTTTCCCCTTGACTGCCATTTTAAAAGTGGATCAAAGTAGATGCAAGATAAGTGGTAGTCGTTCTAGGCTAAAACCTATTATCTGCAAACCAATGACGTCACTTGATGTCACATGTGGTCCCGTGATGCATAAAGCATGAATCATGTCACAACAATTTTCCACCACAAATGACAATCCACATAGGAAAATATATGTGTCGTTTTAGTGGAGGGTATGAATCGATCTTATTCTGACTCATTGAAGGATTAGAAAGACACTCTACTCCAATTCAGTCCTTTAAAATAATAGTTGGAAGTTTCACTGCATGTGTTAAAATAAAAGGGTTGTGACTCAAAACTAGGGGACCACACAACTCTGGTGTGCCTTTGGTAGAAACCCAGCAGAGGTCTGAAACTGTAGCTCACCTTTTTACAGCAACAACTCTGTTGGGCCTTTGATAGAAACCCAGCAGAGGTCTGGGACTGTAGCTCACCTTTTTACAGCTGTCCTTAGCATTGATGGGAGACATGAGGCTTCGGAGGGTCATTTCATGGTTCTTCCCACCTAGCTCTTTAACCTGCATAGAGAACCCTCTGCAGGACAGCGAGGAAAGGCCACAAATCGCAACAAATCATTATCCTTTATCCCAGCTTAACATTGATTATTATGAAGTCAAATGGCAGATAAAACCTTGATGTGTCGCAAACAACTATTTCATAGAAGATAAAGAATATTTTTCTTACAAATAAATATCATGCAAGTGTAACCTGTAGCTGATGTAGTCAACTAATGAAGGCTGATTGTGGGAGTAGCTAGGACGGTCCCTTTGCTGTCAGTAAACGTGTGACCCAGTCGACACCATACCTGTCTGTGAAGGAGACCTCTACATTTTCTGTGGGTATCTTGTGCACGCCGTTTAGCGTGATGTAGATTTTAACAAATTTATCCGACTGGTCCCACCCTGCAACACATGATTTTTTTTTTCAAAACAATATTACGTAGTCTTCTCTTTAAAACAGTTATCCGTTATTTACCTACAGTATGACATTTCATTTTTCACTCCCTGTTAAAACTTTAAGTAAATTCTAACACAAAACTGTTATTAAAACGCTTGAAAAATTAACTGATTAATTGCCAGTAACAGACTTTTCCTATTCAGTATCACTTTCATGCAAACTATTGGGAGAACAGTGTAGCCTTTCATTTCAAGTAGAACATATCTTATAAGATAACAGTAGTGAGAGCCTACTCTCATTGAATACAATATGCCTTACCATAGTTTGTTATCTTGACTGTGTATGCTGCTTTGGCAGAAGATGGATCTGCCTCTCTCTTCTCTTTCTGTTCCTTCTGAAGTCGTTTGGCTGCGATTTCACGCTCCACCTTACTCTGTTCTTGCTTTAATACGTCCTGAACACGTTTCCTTTCTGCTTTCTCCAGAAGGCCACAGATCTCCTGCAGGTCCACCTCCAACTGTTTGATCTGTCAAAACACATATTTTCATTCAACAAATGATACCTTAGCTTTTGAACTATTGATCAAAGTGTATAGCTAGGCATAGTTCACTAGTTAGTGATTGCTAGGTTAATCTATAACACAATTTAATCTGATTAGAGTCAATGACTCTAAATGGGCAAGTAGTGAAGCCATTGATATCAAGTCCTGACAATTGCTCAAGGTGTAACTAGGACCACGAACGTAACATTTTATGCACATTTCCAATTTCGACTGTCTGTCACGGAAAGGTCAATTGTAGAGTGCCAATTATGTGCGTGTGCCAGTAAAATCAGCGGACACCGCAGAAAATGTGTATTTCAGGATCAAAAACTGTGACATGAACAACAGTTTCATTTTCATATCCGATTATGAGACAAGAATGTTATTACCCCGCCATTAATCGAGTCGTTAGCCAAATTATTTCCATTTAAAACAACCATAACATGCAGAAAACACATTGGGCTGCCATAATTACCACTTGCTAAACAGTCACCTGGCTCTATGTTCGCATTGTTACCTAAAATACATTCAATCGATAACGATAGCTAGAATGGGGGTGCAATCCAGATGCAAAACCTTGTCGTTAGCTTGGTGACGTAATCGCTGGCTAACTCATTAGCTTATATATTACATCACGCATTAAGCGGATCGCAGTAACGAATCGCAACTAATTTATAGTTACTTCTGATACCTGCTCGTTAAGGTCCATTTAGGTCGTTAATAGGCGTGTAGTTTATATACAAGTTAAGTGCTATGTCTTCCCTGATGCAGCTGCCAGTGAGTGCTCCTGCGGATACGATTTGTGCGAGAGTACCACACATTGTGGTCCGCCGTCATTCAAACGTGAGGATTGATCTTTGACTTGAGTTCCGCTATGAAAATCGTTGTCGAAAATAAAATAATCTGTTACACATACGCAACTAACGAGTGTCTTGGTATTGTGATTGTATTCTTAATCATTTTAATCTCAGAAAAACGTGTAGATAAATATCTCTGGTAGGTTTTTCAGTTTAATAATATATGGTCGGATATAATGTTTATAGGAAAGGACCTGGTACCTTAAATTTGAAAAGTAAAAGAATAGTATAGCAGAGATATTTATTTTTTTAATACAGTCAATAACATTTACATTTCCTTTTGTGAGGTGTCATTTAGTAACTGTTAAATATAACAGTGAATATATAAAAGAGGGAGGGAATATAATAACAACGCTCAACTTATATCTTTCAACAGTCACTAACACAATAGGAGCTTTACTCATCTGTTTTTGTAGGCTGATTCTGTTTAAAGTACTGAGACTAAAATGTGCTACAACTCCAAACTTTAGTTTTATGAATTGTGACGTGTGTAGACCAACAGCTTAACATCTTCCACCAGCAAATCAAAACAAAATTGATTTATTAAAGATTCCACAAAAAATATATATACAGCTGTCAACTGTAGCACACTGCGATTGAGTAAACTGGCAGGTCACTCCATCACCACATTGCCCTCTGAATCCCAGACATCTGATTATGGTCGGCAAGGTGACGGAAGACGATACGGCTAAGGCGCCACCTGCGTTTGACTCCGCGGGGTCGCGAGGTCATCACACATCGGTTGCGGATCCGTACCGGGCAGCTGTCTCTAGGCAGAGCAGCGATCTCTTTGTCTGCCACTTCCTGTAAAGACAGGTATTGTTGTAAAACACTAAAACTAAGTGCAGTAAAATGTGAAACACTAAACGTGTAGTAAGACAAACGTGTGAGAAAGGAAAGAAGACGCCACAACCTTTTCAGTTTTCTGTATTAATCAGTTTAGCAGATAAATAGGCATGAATGAATCTAAATAATTTCCCACAAAACCAGCATACAAAAAATGCATAGAAAACCTGTCCATCAAAAAAACTAAAACATTTTACTTCTTCTATATGTAATTTGAGCTCCCTAACTAAATATACCCGTCTCTCTTGTTGTATATGTCATTCATAAAGTGAAAAGACCCAGCTGAGCGAGGAGAGGTTTATATACCTGAAGTTCCTTCGGCAGAATTGTGTTCTTCCTCAGGGCGTTGATTCGTAACCTCTCATCTGCATAGTCAAAAGCCATTTGTCTTCTCTTCACGTCTCGAAGCATCCTCCAGTTCACATAGTAACCTCTGACCTGCTCCACCGCTCCCCAGCAAGTCCTTAAAGCCTTGAAAAAATTTGTGAACAGATAGAAATATAAAACCTGGGAAAAGCACTGCATTTGATTTGTTATTACAGTTAATAAGTGTGCCATGGCCAACTATGCTTATATGATATGGATTTTGTTTGTCTGAAAGTGTGCAAAATGCAGTGGCGTTTCCTTTAGGAATCCACCTCAGTCGACACTGCATTACTGGTGTCTTGCAACAGAAATTACATGCTGATATGCCATTACTCTAGTTAGTTGCTGGTGTGCTACACATTGTATATTTCACTTAACCAACAATATGCAACTATGTAGATTGGGTTTTAAAGAAAATTATGCCAAAAATAAACAAAATCCTTGACCACAAAAAAATATAATAAAATTAATTGGCAAGAACAGCTGCCAAGTAAATTAATTTATTTTTGATTTCACCAGTTATATATTAGCAATACTATTCAAATATTATGAAAGCTGAGAAGTCATAAATGTGTAATGTGGTTCATCAACTTCAACTTGGGTGTGATTGAGGCAAGATACGAATCAACAGGGAGCTTCTAAACAGCTTGAGTCTGCATGGAGGTTTCTAATGTGTTTTTAGGAGGCGCAGATACTCCTTGGGAATTATAAACTAAACTGCTCGATGCTATTGCCTAGTAACAACGCAAAGTCAATCTAGCACAAGCGTCTAACAACATTAGCTTAACCTAGTATCTCCTTTGAAATCGCTTATCAAGCTATCCTAGCTGCATTTATGGTTAAACCATACATCTTGATTAAAAAAAAAGTGCGTGGGCAACTAATTCCACCGAAAAATTCACATATGTTGCTCGTTCATAGTTACCTGCTTAGGGGCACAAAACGAAGAATAAAGGACATTTAACCCCGAACATGTTATCCTGCAAGCAGCCATGTTGACTACGTCTTCTTCTCCGTAGCCAATCCTTGAAAATATGTACTGGAGTGCCACCTAGCGTTGAAGCTGGGGTAATGGTTACTGTAGTCACTAATGTATTGAATATACAATGAGACAATTATATGATTTTTTTTATCTTTACAAAAATATTCTATTGAGTGTGTAATTCAATTTACATTCATAGTTTTTTTAATTTCCCAAATTCCTAATTTTAATAACTTACCAAATGGAATATCAATATTTTGAAAAATGAATAAAGGCATACGATTTTATAAGAACAAGAACATTTTATTCTGCAGCATCTTCCTTGTAATACCTCACTTAAGCCAGAGGATGGCAGTGTAGGTATATGTGCTGGTGCCCTAAACCTTTATTATGTGATCCATCCACACACACTGTCTCACACTTAGCGAGGAACTGTACATGTAGGTTCTTTTTAGCTGCTGTAAATATACCGGCTCTATAATCAAATCAACTCCTAGCATACCTACAAAATAAAAGAACACATTATAGTGTGAGAAACAAAAATCCAATAAAAACCTCTACAATGCTTTCAACTGGAGACCGCAAACCACAGCTTGTCCTTTTTGCTCTTTCACTCCGTTGGTGAGAGAAAACACTGTCCATTGAACCACACTTGATGTGGGATTCCATCAGAGGTTTCCCAGACAATAATCTTTGTGAGTGAGCGCATCTTTGAGATGAGTTCCAGTGTAATCACTAGCACATGACAAACCTCAAAATGTCCCTCATAAAGAATTACAATAAAGCCAAACTGCGCACCGAATCTTAAAGGTGTCTTAACTGCACCACACTTTAGCTATGAAGGTATACTGCCAGTGTTGTTTTGGGGTTTCATCTAATTCAACTGAGATACAATATGATTCGACATTTGTTATTATGGTCCAAAAAACATAGTGTATTTACATATTACCTGCATTAAAGTTCTAGTTTTACAAAGTGCAGGATGTTTCTTAATAGTTGGCTTCAAACGAAGGCACAAGCAGGTCATCAAACATATCCCTAAAGTCTATACCATCCTAGCTTTAATCAGTGTTCCAAGCCAGCCATCCTAGCTACCCTTCTGTTTACCATACATAGTCTACATCGACTGGAAGAGATTAGGCATTGTTGCAGCTGATCCTGGACCAAGCATTAGACTGATTACACTGTATAAGAAGAGCCACTAAACTGACTGTTCAAACATCCTAGTGATCTGAATTTCAAAGACATCTCTGGTGAATACATTTATAAAACACTGTGTGTGTGTAAGAATATTAATAATATTTGGTCCATCAAATCACACTCTTAGGACTATTGAGCTGGGGGTTAAAACATTAGTCGAGAGAGGCAAGGTGTGTTATTATTTTTTGTCCACAGAAAAGGATATAACCGCACATCATTGTTATGTGGGGATGGCTTTGTTTCAAACTATATTTTCTTTCACAGAGGAATATGACTAGGCTACTCTCCTGTGTGGGCAATTTATATATACGTTTATGTATATAAAAAAGAACTGTAACACGGCATGAGTCTAGATCATAAACAATAATGGGTCTCAGACCACGCAGGGCCAAAAAGTTTGAAGCGTATTATAAAATGTGCTTTTCTTCTTTCTTTTCAACATACCGTACTTCATCCGATTATGTCCCAGTGCGACAGAAATCGAGCTTTAACGTAAATAACAATACGATATATGGTTAAGAGTCCTTTGTGGGTTTGATAGGAGAGGGCTGTTTGATTGGAGACCCGTTTGCAGCATGGTCATTTCAGAAAGAAAAAGAGTCCAGAAATGGTTCGGGAAACCAGTCATGTTCTCCTGTACTTACTATGATAGTGACACAACTACAGTGACCAAACATATCAGAGTTAACCAGGTTATTGCAGGTTCAAATAGCAAAATGTATAATTGTCTGTGGCAATGCCAATACAGTTGGTACAATAACTTTGATAGTTATTTGCACAATTTGTTATTATTTCTTATAATTTTTATGGGCCATTTCCCAGAAGTTGCACCCGCGGTTAAGTAACTGTCCTCAGAATCTGGTCCCCCAGATGGAAACCATTTATATACATCTAGTACATTCAGATTCCCATGTGGGTGCATGGTGGTGCAGTGGTTAGAATTGTCGCCTCACAGCAAGAAGGTACTGGGTTTAAATCTGGGCTGGGGCCTTTCTGTGTGGAGTTCGCATGTTCTCCCCCTGTCTGTGTGGGTTCTCTCCGGGTGCTGCGGCTTCCTCCCACTGTTCAAAAACATGGGGGTTAATTGGTGAAGCTAATGCTAACTTCCTAACGTCATTCATTAGAATGGGGGGATGAATAGATCCTCATTAACTTAAATTGTTGATGATAGCAATGTAAGCAAAAACACGTCTGGCTTTGGGTAAGGGATTTTAAGATGTACTATATCATAAATTAGTTTCTGTAGTATTATAACTGCATGATTGCCTATTGAAAAACAAACAACTGCACCTCTTTTGTTAGAAAGGCTCTTTGCATTAAGAAACACTCCTCATATAATAATAACCTTTAATGAAGGTGCACCCTCTCTAATTGCATCTTTCACAAATTACTATTGTACACAGGATGTTATTAAACTCCTGTTAGACAGACTTACCTTTGAGAGAACAGAGCCTTTCTTTTCAGACCAAATGGCTCTGTCAAATTATAGTTGTATTTTTAAGATTTAACTTTTTTTTTTTTAATCTTAGTTAGTAGCAAAGGAATCATTCATTGTGTATTTATAGATTATACCAGGATTGGACCCTGGAAAAAGAGCCCAGAAGATTTATTTTTGTACTGATGGAGTAAACATGTAAACATGAGCACATATGAGTATATTTAAGTGTACAGTAAAGTACATCAAACTTGCATGAGCTTTTATTGGATTTAATATGTAGTTTGTCTTACAGGTCTTACTGTACACAGCAAATCTGAAAAACAAACAAACAAACAATGTTTTATTTAAATACTTAATGTTTATGATACAGTTATCAACATAACATTGTTTAGGTTATAGCATGCTTGTAATACAGCACAAAAGCCTTCTGGCAGCGTATAATTATTTATCTTCTTTTCAAGCACGTCCTCATTCTGCATTCCAAAGGAAGCATGCCTTCAAATCACTTTGATTGGAGACCATTAAAGCTCCGGATGCAACTCGTTTAGCGCGAGGCCTGAGTCTGGTTGACTCAGGCGGGGTGCCTGCTGGCTTTTTTGGGGCTGGTGGAATGTGCAGTGTCCCCGCCACCCACCCACCCACCATCCCACCATCCCCTTTATTACCTAGGAAGAAGATTCCCTCTCCTCTCTCTGACTCTCTTTTCACTCTCTTTATTTTTCTCTCTCTCCCTCTCAGCCTTCTCGCTGACTTTTTCTCTCTCTTTCTCTGCCCTCTTTATCTTTCTCTCTCTCCCTCTCTGCCTTTCTCTCTCTCTCTCTCTCCCTCTCTGCCTTTCTCTCTCTCTCTCTCTCCCTCTCTGCCTTTCTCTCTCTCTCTCTCTCCCTCTTTCTTTCTTTAATTATTTCTTTCTTTGTTTCTTTGTTTCTTTGTTTATTTGTTTGTTTGTTTGTTTGTTTCTTTCTTTCTTTCTTTCTGTCTTTCTTTCTTTCTCTCTCTCTCTTTCTTTTTTCTTCCTTTATTTCTTTCTTTCTTTCTTTCTTTCTCCTTGTTTCTTTATCTCTCCCTCTCTGCCCTCTCTCTCTCTCTCTTTCTCTCTTCTCAGGCCTGCGGCTGGATGACAGCACGACCACCAAGGCTGCCTGTGATGTTGTGTGGTAATCAAGACAAGAGCTTGAAGGAGTGCAGTTCTAAGCACATCGCGGAAGTGCAAGGCTCTCGTCAGTGAAGAAAGGAAAAACGGCTGCACACTGAGTCAAAGCCATTCAAATGTATTGATAACGTTTCGATCTCACTTGGATTTTCGTCAGGTCCGAAAGCAACGCTGCGATGTTTGGACGAAAGTGCCACGGCCTTTTGGTAATATGACAAATAATAAAACATTACTGGGGAACAAAAGCGTCTAAATCAAGGATCTCAAGTTGCACAATGTATATTTATCAAAATACATATTTTCAAAAGGACCTGATCTATAAAAGGTATAAAAGTATGAAAAACAATGACAGCAATATCAGATGTATCACGGCACGTAAATCATCTCCATGTTTGTGTACTTTTGAATAATTTGCTTGGCAACGTCCCCTCACAAAGCAGAACCATCCGATGGGGGAATGTTTTTTCCCTGTACCACGACTGTTTTCTCCATCACAGTGGATCTATAAAGAGACTTTAGACAGAGTCTCACAGCCAAGTATCACATTAGATAAACCACACCGTGTTTAGTTATCAGTGTATTACTTGCCGCTGGTTCCATCAAAATAGCAAAACAAAGAAAACGTCCTGATAGTTTGGATGAATTTAAAACAGATGTGTCAAACCAAATGATAAGGGAAACGTTTCGGTTTTTTCTTCTCCTAGATGCTTGCAGGCACACATCTGGGCTGTCACTTAGAGACAGACCACCATGGCTAAGGAAACAAAACTATCCACCCCTCTTTAAGGAACAGAGGGTTTTTTGAGGTGCACCATTGGCTATGGTGCCCATACACTAAACGTACCGTTTGCAGTGTGTTATTGTCTACCTGTATCTTCTGCTGTGACTCTGTGGGTATTGCATATATATAAACTGAGCTAGTCTGGTAAATAGTCCTGCTGTTTATATGTGAGACAAATCCATTATTGAGAAGACCTGATTGACTTGATTCTCTCTCTCTTTCCCTCTCTCTCTCTCTCTCTCTCTCTTTCTCTCTCTCTCTCTCTCTCTCTCTCAGAAACAGTCATTTGTCCTAACAGGGTCCATCCGATGACAGGTCATGACAAACCAGACAAATGGTATCCCCAGCACCCTAGAATGATCTAAAACTTCCTGTGAACATCACCTCATCAGTTCAAACGTTCCTCGGTTGGTGTAACGTCAAACCCCACTTCTAATTTTTGTCACATATTGTATTACGCTAAAACGTAAATAAACAAAACTATCCACTTTCCATTGTTCATAATGAAATCTTGATTTTGACCCACTTATTTTTGCTTGTCTATTGTAATGAACCCTACTTTGGCAGCATGCAATCTGGAAAGATTGGACAGGGACAGTAGAAGCTCATACAACCAAATACTCTGTTCTATTTATGTTTTTTGCGAGGTAATACATTACGCATTACATATACTGTATATTTTGCTGCATGTACACATCATAGAAGTAGTACCCATATGTTTGCCAACTGTGCCCTGTTTGTGTCTGTATGTGTTGACAGAGGACACAACCTCCACTATGGTGGGTATCACTGCTAATGAAACCCACACGTAGAGCCCTGAGAGAAAACACATGCACCACCACCACTACCATGTAGCTGCTGCTCCAGGCAGTCCTCCAATCAGAGAGCAGTACTCAAAAAGACACGTAGTCTGTCTGCGACCAGTTTGGCCCTTGTCCCTGTCAATCTATCGTCTCCTCCATTGTTTGGCATGCGAGACCACCACCACCACCAGCGCTCTCATTTAATCTGTGTTTTCCATCAAAGATGTTCAGATTGTGAAGGAAACGTGCAATCAATGCTGTTCCAATTCCACTGACCGCAATGGGCCCATAGAACATATATATATTTATAGAATCTGGTTCAGAGGGCCAGCTAATGTTCCTTGTATATTTAGAATAAAGGGTTAATTCGTTTAGGTTTATAGTACGGTTCGGTGTAATAGTTTGCACGTGTGTATAGAGAAAAAGACAACCTTTGAAAGGAACATCAGACGGAGAGGGTTAATCCAGTTATGTTTATAAAACAGAAAAAATATATAGATTGTAGTTTAGGGTTCCTCATTCACATGCTTTGGGGAATGTTCCCTATTTTTCGGTTTCTCCCCGAAACTTAAGCTCAAACTGCTTTAAAGTGGGTGTAATAAAATGACAGAGTAATAATAATAATAATAACAATAATAATAATTGAATATGGTAATAGTAAGGAAATTGTTCTGGTAGGCCTACAGAAAAGTAATTGGCATGATTTCTTGAGCTCACATCATGTTTTGCCATTTTTTAAACAATCTTACGCAGGTTTTCACATATGGTTGTCCTGGCTAAGAATATACGACCATTAAGAGAGTTTTGCTATTTATCTTGTCAGGAGTAAAAACATGAAGCTGTACGCGTGCTGGAATAAGCAGACAGAAGTGTTTCATTAATCACTTCCTGCAGTATAGGCTAGTCAGCTCTGTCAGTTACACAAACAGTCAGACTTGCAATTTCCATGGTTCTCGGGATGATAATTGACAACGTCTATGTTAGAGTTCAGTCAATACAACCTTGAATAAATAATAGTGTAAATAGAGAACGTATTACCGTACATTTGTCTAACATAGTGTTATAGTCCCATAACCAGAAATGGGATGATATTCAGCCCCCCTAGAGAGCAAACTGTTTCCTTGCAAATGTGCGTGTGGCATATTTCTGGGGAAAAGTTATATCCTCAGACCATTCTGGGACTCATTGACATACAAAAACATGCCTGAACTATCAAATAAAAGACTCAGCAGACGTTTGTAGTCTTTTCCCTGGGCTTTTATGGAAGCCATATTTACACACTGAAACTGAACGCAATGAAAGTCTTTGTCTCTCTCTGTGGAATGGTTTTTCCCTGTCCTCTGTGAGGATATTCGAGGGTTTGAGAAGCTGAGAATGTGTGACCAGGAAAATAATTATTCTTGTGTATTTAATTCAATTTATGACATTGTGCATTGACACGTATTTTAAGTAGGGCAGAACCTATTTGGTCTGTTAATTTTCCTTCTTCTTCTTCTTCTTCTTCTTCTTCTTCTTCTTCTTTTTCTCTTCCACTTCCTCCTCCTCCTCATCGTTATTAGGGTACCGAAATGCTTCCAAAGCACCCATACTACATTTGTTGCAGCATTCCCTCTATAGGTAGTTCACACTCCATCTGACAGCATGGTCTCAGATACAAAGTCACACAGGTCAGGAGCATGCAGTAGTCATAAGGAATTATTCAGCGTGCGTAGCTTGGCCTGTTATGATCCACATCCCAGCCCAGAGTGTCTCTTCTTTCTTTGAATAATGCCTCAATAAAGTATACGTTAGACTTCAGGCAGAGAGACAAAGCATATGGAATTGAAACACCTGTTCCAGATTGTCAACTTTCTGGAATAATCATGTGATCTGAATTACTAGACCAGATGAGATTTTTTATTAAAAAATGTTTCAAGTCAAACTTGTTTGTTCATTGTAGAGGTTTTTATCATGGCAGTTAAGTAGCTAAATGGACAGTCACACAATTTTGTATTTATCATAATTTCCTAGTAAGAGACCCTATCTATGTCTTTGAGGGGAAATAAGGGTGAGGACCATAAAACAGCCTTGCTTTATTCAGCTGTTGTTTTGTCCATTAAGGGTTGTTGTGATCATAAAACGACCTCTTTGGCTGAAACCCTAGATAACGTTTTAACATTATGCATTTATCAGCATGAAATGATCTTGTGGGAGAACACGGTGGGAAAAGCATTAACGGTTTCCTATTTCGCCGGGCGTGCACGTTGTTACTGCTAAATAAGGAACGTTGGGATATGATTAGGATATAATGGGTTTAGCTCATGGTGCAGTCACCTGAGAAACCTTCACAGGGGACTGAAACAATAGAGGTGTACATGCGAGTGCATAAAGTTTAATGTACACAGATGTCGGGTCACTGCATTCACACTGATCACGCCGCTTTGTCACATACAAAACCAATCTGTGTTGAATGGCTTTTGGCAGACATATTATTCAAGATACACACTTCACTGTTCTCCTTATAGGACCAGTGTTGTAATCAGCCATGTATGAACCTGTTGGAAAGACAACTGCTTGCATATGTTCTTATTATTTGATTTTTGACCCATTTTGTCAAATATCGCAAACACTTAGTGTTATACTGTCAATGTAAAACCAGACTCCTTCCTAATCACATTACTATGAACAGCTACCGGGTACAAATGTGCAGTGCATCTGTGTTTGCTTGATGTCACTTGTTGGGCTGTTGACATTGTTGTTTATTGTGTGTCCAGTTACTCCTAGGCAATGCACTGTTAGGGCCTGTTGTCTGTCTGTTGTGTGTCAAATTCTAATCCTCATATTAGGCATATTTTACATATTGATCCACACAATTATCTTCAACATATTTTAAGAGTCTTCTTCAACATCTTTTATCAGTACGTTTTGAACATATTACTATATATATATATATATATATATATATATATATATATATATAT
>JAVQIZ010204952.1:0-46108 GCA_036023535.2 Galaxias brevipinnis
TGCCTTTTTTTTAAAAACTTTAAACACCGGGGTGGGTTATTGGGGTTGTTTTTTTTTACATTTCGGGCGTAACTTGTTTTTTGGTTCCAACCGCCCCCCCCCCCCCCCCCGCTCCCCTCAACCTGCCTCAGATCTGGACTCAGGAAAAACTACAGAGGGCTAGAGAGAGAGAGAGGAGAGGACAGTGGTAGAGCATGTGATGGACAAAGAGAAAAAAGAGACATAGAGATGGCAATAAGCTCACAGAAAGAAGAAGTACGGGTGAGGATGAGGAGAGAAGACAAATAAGTGCAGGAAAAAAAAACTGATTGGCAAATGTGGATAAATGTTCAATTTGGAGGTTTAGGAATGGACAGAAAGGGTTGGAACATCATGGTGAGTTGAGAGAGGCAATAGGGCAGCGCGAGATAGAGAAAAGAAATGTAACGCGAGACCTGATCCTCTTACAGGAAGCACACGGTCCGACACTGTAGCCGTTGACCTCTCGGGGCCCTGGGAGGGGAGGGAGGTCGTGGGACCCCACAGGGCCCCATCTGCATGGCCCTGTCCTGCCTGCGTAGCACCTGGCCCCTCGCCAGCGCATCACGCCCCTCTGTGGTGGCCAGAGCGCCAACAGGGGTCTGCCTTTGATCCCCAGCCAACGATTCATCTCCGAAGGAAGAGGAAGAGCAACACACACACAAAAAATTATACACACACAGAGAGAGAAAAGGGAGGGAGAAGAAAAAAAAAATCAAGCTCTGCTGCCAATTATTGGAAAAACATCAAGGCCTTCTCTCTCAGTGTAAAGAGACAAGAGGCGAGAGAGAGAGGGGTGGTGGTGGGGGGGGGGAAGGAGGTGGACGTTTGAAGGTTTGACTTGGTGTTAGACGGGGGATTGTCTGGATGGGGGGGAGGACGGGGATGACCTGCTGGAGGTGATTACAGGTAGAAAAGGAAACGCGCTCTATCCTCCAAAGTTGGCTTCTTCCAGACGGTCTGTCTCTGTCTATCCCTCTTAATCTGTCCCTGTCACTCTCTTTCCATATCGCTCCCTCACTGGTGCGCTTTCTCTATTCTCCTGTCTTTCTCCTCTCTTTCCTTATCAGTCTCTGTCTCCTTTCCTTGTAATCTCTTTATTTTCTGTTTGTGCCGGGGACGAGGCAAGCGTTTCCCAGTGCCAAACTGAGGTTGTTTACACGTACCCATGCTGCAGAGACATAACTGTGTCCGGCGAGTGATTAGGATGTCCTCAAAACAAGCAGGAGCAGGGATTAGCATGTTTACAGTATGCAAGACAGATTTAGTCATCTAACAGGGACCTCAGGAAGCCAAAATATGAACCCACCCACCACAGGGATAATAACAACTTTATTTGTATAGTACTTTTCTTAACATGGTAACCAAGTGCTTTGAGACACCAGTTTATAAGATTAAAAGCAGCAAGTGGAGACACATAACACATGAAGTAACAAAAAATGAAGATTTTATTAAATAAAAAAATGAAAATGTTAAATGTAAATAAATTGAAGATAATAAAATAACATGTAAAACAAACGACAGCATGAAAGGGATCTATTCAAAAAGCATTTAAAAGTATATGGGGATTTTGACAACCATATATTATACATTATAGCATACAGCCTCTGTAGGTTTCTAATCAAACCTAATCAGATTTTGATACCACATGTAACAGTTACAGTCCTATAAAGCAAAAACACTTTGGTGCCATGTACAATTGGCTTCTGTAATTATTTCTCTGTTGAAGAAACAGAAGCTTCTCTATAGATTTGCCACACACTCTTCTCTGCCTCCCTGCGACTTTGCTTGAAGGACCTGTGGCGTAACACCAGCAACAGGTTGACACTCAGTGATTTGACACTCAACCCTAGCATGGCAGGGACCCAGCACTCAATACACCAAGGCTTATGTCAACCCATTAAAGACAAGACTAAAAAGAAAGGCTTATATCAGTAAAGGGTTAAGCTGATCAAATGTGACCAGGAGGATACTCCTCAATTTATGAGGAAGGCATGTAATGTGGTGTGGTAACACACCTACGCTTGGCTGGCTTTATTTACAGGCATGAGGATTCATATTCACATTCGTATTCATCATATTTGTCTCCACAGCTCTCCTCTTGCCCTTGTGGGGGGAAAAAGAGAGAACCAGATGACAAAACAAGCATTGATCACCAAGGACAAGTCTTTGTCTCTTTCTCAGTGTATTCTTGCATATATTTTCCTTTTCATGGCTATTTTCCCGGCGTCTCCGGAGACCGTCTCAGCCGATGAGAGAGAAAACAATATAGAGCGTTCAAACTCCCTCCAGCCCTTTAAACACTTGTCATTCTCCCTTTGTACAATTGCAGCGAGAGTTGCTATAGAGACCGTTCTTGTTTTTTTTTTGTGTGTGTGTGTGTTTCATTACGATCTCATGTGAGAGAGAAACGAAGCCAAGTCAATTATGGTTGTGAGGGGAATGATCAAAAACCAGCCATTTATAAATCCAATTTGCCACAGGGTGTGTCTGTGTGAGATGAGAGATGGCGCTGGAAGGACAAACAGCAGATTGTGGTCCTCGGCCGAGACTCTGGCCAGTGATTAAGGGCTTTGTCGGAAGACAACAGAGGATAAGACTGGACGCGAAGGGCACAGAGGTCCGTGGGGACTCCATTGTTCTATAGGTGTCTACAGGGTATGTGTGTCGGTGGTTGGGTGGTGCAATTGCTTTGCGACTTGACCAGCATCATTACAAGCACATGGGCGAGTAGCATAGTGAATGTAATCTGGCATACAGTAGATAAACTGTGCGTCTCCTTTATCATGTTTCCCATTTCATGTGTCCTCGTGTGTATATGTTCTCTGTCATGAGGAAATGTGTACATTTTGTGAAAGATCAAGAGACTGTTTTCAAAATGTACTTTGTATGTGTCTGTATGTACAGCGGCTTTAGAAAGTGCTCATTATTTTTTCTGCAATTTCAGGGCAATTCTTTGAGTTAAGGAACTTCAAATAAAAATTTTATTTAAAATTGATTCAAAGGCATCTTTGGGTCGTCAATCCATCCCCTAGAATCACCCATCATAACAAAGCTAAAACCACTTTTCCGTGTATTCAGAGCATTGGTACTCCAGGGCATGCTGTTTTCTTTGTTTTAACCTTGAGCTGTCTTTTCAGAATTCCATCTGTGGCAAACGCATTATTATTTAGATGATCAGGACGAGTCCCACAACACTGACCTCTATATGCACTGTAAGGTCCCTCGAGTAATGGTGCCAAACTAATAAACCACAAGCCACAAGTCTAATGAACCCTCCATGGACCTCCGCAATCCCATTCCGTTGAGGAAAAAGATCTAGGCCAGGGTACCAAACTATTCCTAACGGTTTGAACGTTCCCAGGATCACAGTGGGGCCTCATCATTGCAAAACAGAGGACATGTGGAAGCACTGGAACTCTGCTCAAAGCTGGCCGACGGGCCAAACTCAGTGCCCGTGTCAGAAAAGCCTTGGCCGGGAGGGTGAGCGGGAACCACATCCCCACAGGGGGTCAGACGGTTTGCTTAGAGATAGGAGACCCTTCACGTTACAGTGGCTAAACATCAGAAAAGGTGAACTCTCGAAAGCCAACCTGTAGTTTGGCAAACAGCATTGGAAGGAGTCGGCGAGTCCGTGTTTTACTGGTGAGTGCCACGTAGTGTTCGTCACCTGACTAACTGCATCCCCGGGGTGAGGGGTCGTGGTGCAGAGTCATACTGTGGGGGTGCTTCGCGGTGCGAGGACCGGAGGTGCTGGTCAGAGTTGAGGGAAGGACGAACACAGAGAGACGAGAACCTGCTCCAAAGTGAACACAACCTCTGGGTGTGATGGAGATACTTTAGTAGTTCATTTGGTATCAATTAGCATTTTTGTCATGTAAACTAATAATAAACTTAAATACATTTTTAAAAAGTTGCCGATTACCAAACAATATGTGCAAAAACCGAACTGAAAACATTTCAAAGCCATACACAGTTTTTATGACTGCCTTTGAGTGTAGTTCTGTGTGTGTGTGTGTGTGCGTGTGCGTGTGTGTGTTTGTGCATGCGACTATGCAAGTCTTCATTAGATCCTCAGAACTGTGTCCAGCCACAGGGATTCAATCCCACCGGCTAGCCGAGGTTGTATCAGACTTTGCTATAAGTCATCTCAACAGAATGGAGCTGTGGACACTTTGAAGTCAGTGGAAGAACATCGCACACCAGTGTATTTAGACGCAAGGCTGTGCAGCGCTTATGCCAAACCTAAATGAGCAATCTATGGTTGGCCTCACACCAGACACGCGCACACAGTGGTGGAGGTGGTGGTAGAGAGAGAGAGAGAGAGAGAGAGAGAGAGAGAGAGAAAGGGAGGCAAGTTAGTGGGAAATCATCGACGTTCTCTCTTCTGCGCACAGAAGCGCACGCACACACACTCCCCATCTGAAAAAAAAGCAAGTTTTTCCCAAGATTGATTGAAGACGTTCACACCTTGTAGTTAGAAAAACAATCGTTGTCTTCTGTGCCAATCAAGATGCATCAAGCGAACACTAGACACAAAGGTTGAGATGTCTCACGAAACCTCCATGGGACCACATATACCAGTGGACCAGTCCATACCGGCACGCAAACGCTGTCCAGCCATGCCAGCGCCGGAGCATGTGTCACGCGCCAACGTAATACATACACCACCCTGTAAAAGGGTAAGGACACATGCCGAAGACGCTCATCAAAGCCGCGCAGAGAAACGGAGAGAAGGAGGATGTGAGAGATTTTTTCCGAAGATGAAAGCAGGGGATATTCTCCTCGTTTCCGACGGCTCATTTCTCTCTCTCTCTCTCTCTCTCCTCTCCCTCACTCGCAGACTCTCTCGTTCTCGCTCTCTATAAAGCCTTGAAGTGACGCCACATATTTTTTAACGGAGAGATAGCACCAGAGAGAGGGATAGAATGAAGGAGAGGTGGGGTAGAGGCAGAGAGAGAGCGAGAGAGAGAGAGAGAGGGATGGAGGGAGGTGAAGTTATTTGCGTCCCACACAGTGTTACTGTCACTTCTGATGTTTTACGAGGAACGTTCTTTCCATGCTCCTCTCAGTCACTCCTCTGAGCCAGCACACACTCTCTCTCACACACACACACTCTCTCTCACACACACACACTCACACACGTTTACATACGAGAACTCGAGTCACTCAAATATACGTATTCCAACTTTTTTTAGGTTTTGGAGTGTAACCCATCAGACTAACCATCCTTTCCATTTCAATTAGACATGGGACTTATGTTGTTCTGTGTGTCTGTCTGTGAGCGTGTCTGTCTGTCTGTGAACGTGTCTGTCTGTCTGTCTGTGACCGTGTCTGTCTGTCTGTCTGTCTGGGTGTCTGTGTATAAGTCTGTGTGTTTGTTTATATATGATCTGTCGGCCAAAGCGATGTCCCACAGAGGCAATCCTAAGTAAAGCTTCCCAGCGGGATACACTGTATCATAGTCTTGCCAAGTCCATTTTGTTGGAATTAGGAGCACCTCATGTGGTTGGTGGAGGATGAAAAAGGCTGTCTGGCTAACTTCCTCTATGGACTAAGCTCTCAGTGCAATCCTCTTGACTTCTTAAAGGCAGACTCAGCAATTTGTGTTAAGCTCCTCAACGAGGGTGGGGTGACACTCTGAAACACAATTTTCTAACCGTGATGATCGACAAGCTGGGTTCAGTGTGTTAGTGGTGGAGGGTGTGCAATGTATACCTTAAATTCTCAGATTGAAAAATAAATCTAAATGAGATTTATGGGTTGGTGTTATGTCGGTTTTAATCTGTAGGAATGATGAGATCATGTGGAAAGGTCCAATATACTGATGGTGGAAAACACAGGAAGGAAAAGTATGTATGATAATGTTTCTACAGAAAGTTGGCAAACCCTAGACACACACCAAACACACACACTCTCTCTGTCTCCCTTTCTCTCCCTGTCTCTCTCTCTCCCTCCCTCTCTCAGTCTCTCTCTGTCTCTCTCTGTCTGTCTGTCTCAAACACAGAAACACCCCTCCCTCACCCACCAGGATGTGATTGTGGAACATCTTTGATCTTTTTTTCTTCCTAAAGGAGACGCATTGCCTCCTCATAATCCATGACAGAAATAATGTGATTTGGTGTATCTCTAAATGGCAGAGGAGCCAGCTGACAGAAATTAATAAGTTACCGCGGTGAAGAAGAAATATTAAGAGGAACGGACGGACGGGGGTGGAGGGGGGGGGGGCTACCCTGGCAGCCCAACATACCAATCATCAAATCAACAAATACATTGGGAGGAATAATGGCTATAGAAAACTCACCGCCATTCCATATCTCCTATGACATCACAAGCCTATGCGCTCAGGTTCACGCCATGGCCTAAGACGGGGACGGGGGGGGGGGGGGGGGGGGGGGGGGGTTGCATTCAAAGTTCAGATGTGTCCGGGCAGCACGTCTGACTGGGAACATGCCATGACCCAATGCTAGGGGGTTTGAGGGAGGTTGCCCTTCTTTTTTCTGTCTGATCTTCTCTGTAAAATGTCTTGGCAAAAGTTAGGGGATCAATGCTACCAGTCTGAGACCAGTTGGCTGGACTTTGCTATTCTTGAGGGTCCACGCTGAGCAGAGAGCAGCCCTGCCCTCCTCTCTTTGAACTCTGCATGGAGTCTGTGTCTGTGGAGGACTACTGGCCGTTCAGTATGGATCAGCTCGCCCATCTATTCACTTTAATACAGAGTGCAGAATGCAATGTGGAGTGGTAGGTGTGTGTTTGCAAGCCGTCCTGATGATTGCATCTTTTATTTGTGTACATGGTTATGTCTTAAGAGCTCGTAAAATAACTTACTTAAATTACTTAATCAGGTGTTATTATGAAGTCAGAATCTAACAGACATTTATACCCAAAACAGAACATGTCTGAATCCTTTATGCTAGTGCTGAAAGGGAGTATGGCAGTGTGGGCAGGACCCATTTTAAAGGGAGAATATCTGAGGTGGATGGATGTTGTTTTTGTCTTTTAAAATAGTGGTGGAAAGTGGGCCACATGTGGGCATGGTGTGTTGATTTTGGCAACGTGTGCATGCGTGTGTGTGTGTGTCTAATAGAGACGAATGATGTAAGGAAAGAGAGTGTGAGTGCTTTGTAGAAATGCAGAACACGTGAGTGTGTGTGTGTGTGTGTGTGTGTGTAATAGATAGTGGTCGGCTAAAAAACTACCTTCACCACTTAGTGACCTATGACCTCAGAGGTGGTCTGCATAAAGTGACACGGAGAGAAGCTGATGGGTGCAGTAGATAAAAAGGACAGAGGATAAAATATAACATGATATTTGTACATGAAAAGAAAGAAAGAAAGAAAGAAAGAAAGATAGAAAAGAATGAAAGGGAGGAAGTTCATTTCCTTGTTTTCTATTTTGCATTGTTCTGATTGGTTTCAGCTAAAGCCTGACGCTGCCTTCTCCTTTCCGCCTTTTATTTATTTTCTCTTGAACTTTTTATATTCAGATGGGTTCCATGGGTTCTGGCAGGAACCTTGGACAAACACACACACACACACACACATACGCATACTCAAATGAACGCACAGCTCCATCTGCTCGCACTTAGCCAGGCTCTCTCTCTCTATGCCCCCCCCCCCCTTCCCTCCTCTCTTTGTCATCCCTGTTGTTCTTTCCATCCCTTTGAAACTTCAAAATATCGCCGACCATTTGTGTTTGCTGCGTTTTGTTACCATGGCGATTGCCATGTAAAGCGAGGGGAGGGCTTGCGTGTGTTCGCTTGTCATGTGTTGGTGGGATTGTGTGTGCGTTCACGCGTGTGTGCGGTGTGTGTATTCTTGTGTCGTGTGCTATCAGCCAGAGCGCAAAGGCTTTTTTATTGGAAACAGTCACAAAAAAAAGACTTTGCCTTCTCTTGGACTCTCTCCATGTCCCTTTTCCTTCTCTCTTTCTGCCCTGTTCTTTTCATCTTCCACAACTTTTATGCTCTCTCTATGCCCACTCTTCATACTGTTATTTCTCCTCCCTCTTTCTCTGTCCCCTCTCTTACTTTCCTCCCTTTGTCTTAGTTCAAGCTCACTTTGTGTCCTTGGCTTCTCTTTCATTTCATCCCTCTCTTTCTCTCTCTCTCTCTGTCTTCTCCACGCCATTCCTCTCACTGAAGCAGCACCCTCCCTCAGATCCCCCTCCCCCCTCAGTCAGCCACAGATGTGATGATGATGATGATGATGATGATGATGGTGTATGGGCTCATCTGCATCACAGATTGTGGTTTCTTTAGGCATGGTATCATGGTCTCTGCCGGCACTCTATTCTCTGACCATGGATCCCACCAAAACAGGACCAAGGCTGTCTGTCAGGAGTGTCAGTGTGTGTCTGTGCCCGGATGCGCTTGTGAATGCATTCCTCCCTGTATGTGTCTTCGTCCAGAATGATTGTGCTATATGTATGTGTGTGCGTTCGGATCCATTTGCACGCGGTTTTATACTGTGTTGTGTGTGTGAGAGTTTATATACTACTGTGTGAGATGGGCTGTCAGGTGGAGCGGCGGTCCTTCCTGCTCTTCTCACCCTGGGGGGGTTTGGTCAGCTGTAGTGGATCTGCTGGGTTCCATACTGGAGAGTGAGGGGTGTAGGGGCTGTGCTACTCCACTGGGCTATTGGGCTTTATACTGGAGAGTGAGGAGTGTAGGGACTGTACTACTCCACTGGGCTATTGGGCTTTATACTGGAGAGTGAGGGGTGTAGGGGCTGTACTACTCCACTGGGCTATTGGGTTCCATACTGGAGACTGAGGGGTGTAGGGGCTGTACTACTCCACTGGGCTGGTGGGCTTTTTGTAAACGTGCAGATTTTAGAACAGTCTGACAGAATCATCTAGGAGAGGAGGTTAAGGAGGAAGAGAGAGAGAGAGAGAGAGAGAGAGAGAGAGATAGCAACCGACAATTCCAAAGTGTTGTTGCTGCTAAACATTAAGGAGGGTGTGGGGGGAGAGGGTGAGGGCACCTGTTTGTCACATCCTAGGATGGTGTGCTCCCTATCAAGCTTCTCCAAGGAGATCTCCCTGCTAATTAAAGGGATAGAGGAGGGAGGAGGAGGAGGGACTTTCACAAGGGAGGGGGGCTTGATTGAGTGCTAGAACAGGGGACAACCACACACTAACTGTAACACACACTCAGGACAGACTCTAAAACAATACACACACACAATCACACACACACACACACGCACACACACACCTCCCCTGTACCTGTAGGGATTCCCTGAAAATGGACACAGCATTGCAAGATTGCCCATACAGCAAAAACCAACTCCCCACTTTGTGTGTGTCTGTATCTGTCGTTGTGCACCTTCCCTCTCCCTCGCTAAGACCTGCCTGTTCAACATTAGATCTCATCCGATTCTCGCTCTCCTTCCACCAGCTCCCAATCCCTTCAAACAAACTTGTTTTAATGAAAATACATTCCAGAGTTTGACGGATTTAGCGGCTTTTCCGAGGATTTGGCGGGGCGGGGGGAAGGTGCAGAAACGCTGGCTGGGGCGTCAGCGGCCCGTTAGGGAGAAGTGCTGACGCTGGAGCGCCGAGCGTTTTCACTTCTGCATTCAAGGAATGAGGAATGAATCTCCAGTTTAGAAACACGGATGGATAGAGAGAGAGAGAGGGAGAGAAAAAGAGTGTGAGAGAGAGAGTGAGAGAGAGAGAGACTCCACCACCAGGCCACGTATTATCCTAGCTGCAGTTGAACAAGCAGCGGCCCTGTAAATAGACCAGGAGGTCTTTCTAGTGAAATAGCAAGGTAATACTAAGATCCCGCCGCCTCCTATTTTTGGAAAAACATTTTGGAACATTAGCCTGGTATACTGGAAGGGTGTTTACTTAGTTTCGAGGACAACACAGTATTTTACACTTGCACCGTCAGTTTTCTCTTGTTAACTGTGAGTTATTGTTAAAAGTGCCCATGTTCAAAATGGGTTGGGATGGGGAATGCATTAGGAAAAATAAAGTGTAGGGCAGCTTATCTCCAGACATTCCCAGACCACAGTAAGGGACAGCTCATGTACAGTGTGGCCTTTCCTCATGGACACCATACATGTGTATCAATGTAAGAGAAATTCTAAGAGAAATCTATATGGGTAACGATTGTATATTAGAGGTATCTATGGGTTTCACTTTCCCCTTTCTATTACATCGCCATGACATTTTCTCTGAAGGAGCCAATCACAAGGAGGCCATTTCCTGTTACACTCCACCTGGGCCTATAACATATTCACAAAGAAATAACAGATGTTTTCCGGAAACATCTTTCAAGTACTTGTGAGGCACTAGCCAAAACCGATTGCAACAACCTATCCACAGCCAACGCGGTTTTGCGTTGTCTCTGGTGGGCCAACTCGAAGAGGGACAGAGGTTAGGGAAACAGTGTGTCATGTGGGTCCTCCAAACGGCAGCCAAACAAAACCCAACGCCAGCCCCACTGACATTCCCATCGGCCCCACGCCAAACCCATGAAGCCTGGCATGGGTGGGACTGGGACGCTGCTAAAAGCAAGGAAATCCCCCTTCTCTTTACCCTGAAGGGTTTGAGGACCGCTAGCAAACACCAAGAGGGAACTCAATCACCCGGACATGGGTGGGCCTTCATTTGTGAATGTTGTTAGAAAGATTGAATGCAAAGCGGTTCATATAGAATGGAACACGTAAATGGTATTTCGCAACTTTGACCGGCAATTATGACTAAATTCAGTGTATGAACAATTACATTCATGATACAAACGCATTGATATAATGAACAAACAAATGCAAACAACACAACATGCAAAACAAAGCTTGCAAGACGTCCGGGAGTTGGATTGTCAGGGAGGGACACCGAACGACACGTCATGCGTCTCACTTTGGTTCAGGAGGCCACCTTCTCGGGACAGGAAGTGGCGTTTCCCCCGTTGTCCTCCAGCTGTCCCCTGTCCTCCTTGACATGGCCCTCCAGACAGCTCTGGGTCCCCTGAGGGCCCCTGGCTGGGGCCAGCTGGGCCATCCTCTGACAGCTCGCGGCCATAGATTGGGAAGCGGCGTCCCCCTTTGTAGTGTCCCCCTGAAACAGACAGAAAGAACACATCCCCCCTGAGGTTGGAGCGAGAGAGGGAACGTCAGCGTACATCTGAGCTGCACTGGAGGCCCGGGGACATGGAGGTCAAAGCCAGGGAGATATATTCCATTATTCAAACGGCAGCCCGGGCCCTCAGATCTCCTGGCTGAACGCTACAGAGGATGGGGTCAGAGGTCACATCAAAAACAGACATGGCGGGGATGACAACCTGCCGACGACGCCACCTCGCCGGCGAGTCCCAGGTGGCCTGCAGAGGAGCTCGTCTCAGGAGCCACCGCTGGGACGGGGAAAGGTCACCTAGCTACACAGGTTAAAGCTTTGATCCAATCAGAGGAAACCGGGGGGATGGGGACTTTCATGAAGAAGGGGAGGGGAGGGGGTGGTGGGTGGGGTGGGGTGGGAGTCAGCTGCCATTTTGTATTTCAAAAACACCAGCCAAGGCCAAAGGGAGCTATGGCAATAGGGCATTACTATTCCATTTATACAGCTGTCTGAGGTGTTGACGGATTGAAACAGAGGGTGGAAACAAAAAAGGACCCCCCCCCCCCATAAAACCATTAAGAAATGCATATTTTATGAGGCCCCTTTCGATTAGAGAAAGTCAATTGATGGTTATGTATTCATGGAGGCAGCATGAGGCACCGAGAGAGTGACCCGCTGCTTGACCCCCCGACGCTTTGAACATTTTCTCTCTACCTCTTTTCCCCTCTCTCCCTCTCTCCCTCTCTCCCTCTCTCTCTCCTCCACTTTCAGCCTCCACGTCATCCCTGAGACCGACGCTTTGATTCGGCCGTCAGGCTGCATAACTAAACCACACTGCATTTTAGAAATGTAAATAGCACCAAAAAAAAAAGTGCTTTTGTGAAAAATCCACGGGATGCTCCCGTCTGGACCACAGAATTATTTAGAGAGCACATGTAAATACCTCGTACGATTATGGAGGAATGCATGCCATTTCCTCTTCAAAGCCATAACCCTTCATTTGGCCTGGAGATAGGAGGGAAACGTGGACTACTATAGACATGGGTGGTGGCTAAAGGGATGCTCTGTTCTAGCTCTCCGAGCACACAAAGGCCTGAAGCTGTTTCCACCAGGTGCCCCAGACGACCAGCAACGGAGGACTTCAGCAGAGGAACAAGACTGACACGTTCACGCACATGTCAGCTGGCTTTTCAGGCGCACAGCGCATGTCATTAGCCATGAATACCAAGAGGTCATTTCATCATTATTGTGATTTGTGTAATAAATCATTTTTCCTTTCGAGGGAAAGCATAAGCATATGTTTACATTTAGATTGAAATGAGAACATCTTTCTGTTGACATGTGATGCCTTTTGCTGTGTGTGCACTTCAAACCAGTTAGCCACCACCAACTATCTGCCATGATCGCTGCACGTCCCTTCCTCACTGACTTCCTGTCTGTCTGCTAGCTGCTCCTCCTTTCGTGGGGCGTTGGGGGACGTGTCCATGGAAGGACGGGACAACCGGTGTCTGTCGGAGCCTCTCTTAATGTCCTCACACAGGTTTCTGAGACGGCAAACTAACCCCCTCCACACACACACACAAATACACACTTACATACACACACAACAGCACTGTAACGCAAGCACGTGAGGCCCCCCCGCAGCTAACCCTGAGTGGTTTTTAAAAAAACACACTTTTTAAAAGTGTTTAAAAAATAGTTGTTTACAGGCGGGGGCGGGGCCCGTTTGGACTGTGGGGGTATACTTCATGGCCCTGACACACGGACACATACACCCCTCAATCCTTGTGTTTGTAGATGAGCAGCTTGTGTCTTGAGTATTAGTCGTGGTTGAGTTAATCTACATATAATAACTGTCAACACAGCCATGATCCAGCCATGATCCAACACACATAGCCGGGAAATGTCCTCCGTTATTGGTGAGCAAATGTCAGAACAAACGGAGCAGAGCCTGACACGTGTTCCTTCTCTGCCGTACGTCCCGGCTCCGGATAGCCGAGCAGAGCCTGACACGTGTTCCTTCTCTGCCGTACATCCCGGCTCCGGATAGCCGAGCAGAGCCGACGCAGACAACCCCGCTCATGATCAAGTGCGGCGCTGACGAATGGCACGGCGTCTTCTCAAGGAATTGAATTGGACCACTGTGATATCCTCCTCTCTGTCATCAGCGGTCCACCTGAGACCGGCGACGACAACACCCTCGCCTCCCCCACTCCGGCGATCATTAGCTATACACACACACACACACACACACACACACACACACACACACACACACACACACACACACACACACACACACACACTCGCTATCTCTCTCCAAAGACGAGCCTTCCTTCCCCAGGGGCCAGAGCAGCGCTGCAATTAAGTGACAGGCAGGGCCGGCTCTGTACGGCAGGCTAGCCAGCAGAGCAGTGGGCTCCTGAGCCTTTCAAGCCGGTGTGGTGGGCTATCAAAGGTGTCCTCTGGGGGAGGAGGAGGGTGGGGGGGGGGGCTTTCATCTGCTGGGTGTGTGTCCTTGGAGATCCACGCTGACGATCCTCCAAGCACGCTGTTGCCAAACACCTGATTTCCCCTGCACGGACTTACAGCTACCGGAGCGGTGTGGATCAATGTGTGAATGGTTGAGACCGCGAGGAACTGCGGATTTCAAACCGGCATGCTGCAGATTCGCACATGTGCGTGCCGCGCAGGGAAATGGCAAGCGCCATGGGTTTCTGCTTGGCTGCTTGGTCCATGCATACACGAATTTCACGACATATCACTTTTCCTTTCACACTCACACATTCTGCATTTACATACACTCCTCCTCCATCTTCCCTAAACTCTTCACCCAGCAATGCCAGAGCCCCCCCCCCACCCACCACATGACCACCCAGTCTACGTCAGCCCTCTTCCAGACACCTCCCGAACGCTAAACCGGTCTTCCTGGAAGCCCCCCTGGTCCAACATCCTAGGCCTCCATGTGACGCAGTGTTCAGGTTACGTTCCTGCGGGGGCCTAAGCCCCCCTGACCACGCCGGCTCCGTAAACTGTTTACGCTCCACTTCCCACAGCCGGCGCCGAGCCAAGGCCAGCCTGGAACACCGCCCAGCGCGACACGCAGCACCGCCTCCTCGGATTTCATTGGGATTCGGCAGGGATTGCGTCCGCTGTCTCTGGGATCTGTCTCTCTCTCTCTCTCTCTTGAAGGGATGGAAAGGGCATTGGGAGGACTTCCAGCCCGTACCTCCAAAAATGTCAGCTCATTTAGCTGAGGTTTAGAAGGAAAGAGGTGTTTCATCATTTCACAGGAAAGGTCACAGAGCCACTTCTGTCACACTTTTGCCGGAGGCAGAGCCTGGAAGGTTCCTTCTGGTTGGTGCTGGTGCTCACTCCGAATCCTACCTAGCGTGGTGGGTTTGGGGACTCCCAAATGTATTTCCGAAAGTTTCCGATAGACCAAACACGATTCCACTCTCACTCACAGTCTGCTAATGAAGTAGTTCTGATAGCGAACTGGATGGTCGGTGTCCCTCCCCTGAATCACCTCCGCAATGAGACAGCCCATTAGCTAGAGCACATTGCTTGTCCGCTTCCATGCTTTCTACCTTCATATAAATGCCGTTCTGGACATACTGTTGTGTGCAAGCGCGATATCAGCCTATGACAGAGAAATCCCTGGCTTCCACTCTCCCCATAGTCATTTAGCACATGAAATCAAAGCACATACTTTTTCTGTAAGAGCTGCAGAGAGGGTGAAAGAGAGAGAGAGAAAAAGAAAGATGTTGAGAAAGATGTCGAGAGAGAGAGAGAGAGAGACAGACAGAGAGAGAGAGAGAGAGAGAGAGAACCCCCATGAGCATCACTACAAAATGAGTTCTAGTTGAAGCACTAGCCAGACAACTGTAACAATGTGGCTATATTACTGATACACATTAAACACCGTTTGAATACTGAGCTACTGCAGCGTGTTGAACAGGGGCGGTCAATAGACGGCCGGTCAGGCCTACTTCTCCTACAAGAGGATAAAGGAGGAAGGGGAGAAAAGCGGGAACAGAGACCCATGTCAAGATAATATCAATAAAAACAATGGCCCTCCAACTGCAAGCAAACTCCATTTTTAATAAGGGCAAACAGGGTGAAGGGGGTGGGTAGAAAGAGAAGAGATGGACCATACTGGCCTTTCTAATCCATTCCACTCCATCAAGAGTGAAACAAGCTATTCATTGGTGAAGCGCTCCTCCAAGTATGCCCAAGTTCCTCGTAATAGCACGCCTGGATATAGCAAAGACATTCTCTGGGGCAGGAGAGCAGTAAAGAGAGGAGGAGAACAAGATATAGATGGAAAGAAGATGAGTGGAATGATGTAAAAAGAAAGAGGCAGAAAAAAGACTGGGAGAGAGAGAGAGAGATCCCAGCCCCATCGCAGCTTGCCCTGCAGTGACATGTAGAGAGAATACCAATCAGAGGAGTGGGGGGGCTAGCTAGCCGTGGCGCAGTCCTCGTTGTCCATGCATACGCCGTAGCCCAATCAGAGAGGACCCCGGTGGACACGGAGAGAGCGCTCGCCTGGCACTCGCCACATTAGCTAATGCCACATTTGCAAGTCTCTAAGAGCAAAGGGATGGAGAGGGGTGGAGGGGAGAGAGCGATACAAAGAGATGGACAGAGACGGAGGGCTACACAAACAAAGAGACGCAGAGAGAGAGAGAGAGATGGAGGGGGAGACAGGGAGGGGGTTGAAAAATATCAGTATGTTTTGGGCAAAAGAAAAAGATGATTTCTTGCGATAACCCATCCCCCCTCCCTCCCTCCTCCCCCCCTCCTCCCCGTGAGTCACTTTGTAGTGCGGGAGCGATGGAAGTGATGCCTGGATGGGGATTATGGGCCTTTTCATCATAAAGCCCCATCTGGTAGCAAGACCACGTCTGTCCAGGCCTCTCGCCTTTAAAGTGCAGGCTTGGGTTTCACATCCATCCAGCCCGGTTGCAGCTGTGCAGAGAAATAAGGCAGATCCATGTGCATGCTGAATAACTCGCACATACATATATATATATATATATATATATATATATATATATATATATATATGTATATATATACAGGACCAAAAAAAAGACCCGTCAATGGCAGACAGGTGTGCGGCAAAAAGGCACGCAGACAGACGAGCAGATGGACAGACAGGTAGACAGATGAACGGGCAGAAAGACAGGATGACAGATATCCATCGCATAATGTACACACTCGCACACAGACACACTCGCACACTCGATCGTCGCACAGAATAAACAAAAGAGAAACAAAACACAACAAACAGAACGCGTGTTCCACCATGCATACATGGTCCAATAGTAAAAAAAAAATTAAAAAAAGATTACCCATAAAGGGCATAGCTCTCTTTATGAGCACCGTCCATTTCCAGATTGAAAGCCAACCTTAATTAAAACCAAAAGGCATCAATGCAAGATAAATGAATAGCAATCCATTCGCCAGGCCCCCACACCCTCCTTTCAAGTAAACCAGTGGTCTGGGGCCCCACACATGCTCAAACTCCCTCTGATGTGTTGGTGTGTGTGCATGTGTGAGTGTGCGTGTGTGTGTGAGAGGCCAGGCTGAAAAGCAGGACGTTGTTATTAGCTCAGACCTTAGGGAATACCCTCCCCTCCACCCCTCCATTCTGAAGTTGAATATCCGAAATGACTGGCCGACACACACACACACACACACACACAGACAGACACACACACACACACACACACACACACTGCCACTAAAGGCTAGGCATTCATTGTTACATGAAATTGGTTTCAAGTGCAATATGTGCTATTGTCTTTCCCTGGAACATTGCTGTGGAGCATGAAAAACAGTAGGGTGAATAATTAGCCAATGATGAATCTAATATTAGCTTGCATGCCGTATAATTTACAGCATAAACAATCTTTGCTGAACAAACAAAGGGTAGACAATTTAAAAACATAAAAAGGAAGATCTCTACCTGAATAAATCTGAACAGCAAAGAAAGGGATTTCAAACAGCAGTAAGCTGTTCAATCAAGACAGTCCTTTCACTTTGTCCTAATGTTGTGTTATATGTATGTCATTGAACACACTTACAATTCTTTTTCTCCAACATCAACACAATTCTATGCTGATGACTCACATTTTTTCCAGGACAGGAAGAATCAGACTACTGATACTGTTGCCTGCCATTTCACCACAATTGCATTAGAGGGATTCAATTCACTCTCAGGCTGGACTGTTAATTCTCACGTCTAGATTGGCTAGAGAGGAATGTCCTTCATCTCGGACCGTGTCATTCAGACAATGGTCTCATCAGCAGACGAAAGAACTGCCTTCATTATCTCGTGATCTGCCTATTCCACGTCGTCCCAGACCAATTGGACATGAGCCAAGAGCATGATTACAATTGGAAAAAGATAAATCAAACTCAATTTCACTAGAATTAAAAAAAATAAGCGACCTTGCAATGGGTTTGAAGGATAATCAGTTTGGATGTGTTCAGCTGTAAAGACAATTTTAAGTCTAATTTGACCGATCTGGACCAAGAAATCAGTGTCAAAATGCAATTGCTTTGTCTAGTCTGAAAACACCAAACAATGAAGAAAATAAGATACCATATGGGTGCATCAGTCAACTGTGTAAACATGACAACCAATTGGTGGGGTCTCAGATGTTTCTGGAAGATTCCATTTTAGCCTCAAGATGCATCCGTCTGTTGTGGCGGTTTTTCTCTCTCTCGCTGTGGGACTTCCAACACTAGCTGGACACCATAAATGACAGTGCTGTTGGCAAGACAGTTGTCTGACAGAAGAAGAGTGAACCAAAAGAAAAGAGGGAGCCCACATCCTCCCACCTCCCCAGTCAGCCGTCCTGGACAGCCCCTAGCAGCTCCAACCTGTTTGTAATCCTGCTCGTCTCCTCTGAATGTCTGCGTGTTTACCGCCTGACCACGGAGTTACCCTACACTTCTGCCCCATCGCTTCCTCTGTGGTCTCACTCATTCTCTGTTACAACGAAATGGAGGACGAGGGGGAAGTGCACTGACAACTGATGAGCAATTAGCTCTGGCTCACCAACACCCTTCCCCCATCTTGGCATCAAGCACGTCAGCCCAGGGGCCCATATACTGTGAGAGCCACCCCCCTCGTCTTGCCATCGACCACAGTGTTTCTGTTACGGTATTTCGTACGGAGGAATGTATATCTGCGCTAGGATATACAAGATTCTCCATGTGCAGTCCACAGGGGCCCCCGTGTATTTCTGAGCTGCACTCTACTCTTTTTGATTTAGTAAGGGGACCCCGGGCCTACATTAGAGGCCTCTCAGACGGTGGGTTACGGACGGGGTAGCAGGCTTTGCGGGTACAGTCCTGGAAGGTCTGATTGAGAGCAGCGTGACTTTTAATGGGCCGACCTCCGGGTGGTCCAATCAACCGCACGTTGACGTTTACGGACACATGGCGTCTCGCTGTAACCGATGACACCGCCTCATTACCCATTCCTCTTCCACTGTTCGAGTTTGGATTTATCCAGACAACAGCGCTAGTTTGTTATACCACGCAATTAAACAATGGCAAACCGATTGTGTTGGGTCGTTGTGGGGTTTCGGACATATCCGTATTGCTGGCATGCCTGGAACTTGCAATGCTTTGAAAAACAATGAGTGTAGAGCACTACCAAGACTCATCAGTTAAATAACAGCATTGCAAAGTACAGCTATGAAAGGGACTTTCAGACTTCTTCTGAGATTGTAGAAATCCCTAACAGAATAGGAATTCTATGATTCAAGCCCACTTAAAGCTTTTATAATAACAAGACAGACGTGGCGTTAATTGCTTTGCTCCTGGTGGCAAGGTCATTCAGTGCAGACTGTGAAGGTCTGACCACACAACACCAATGCAGTGTTACTAATCGACATCACAAGAATCCTGCTCATTTCACTACAATGGTTCCCCCTCGTAAACCCTCTCACGCTGTTTGACCCCTTACCCAAAGTTCAGGTCTTTCACCTCAGTGCAGAGAGATGCCAATTGCAGCAAACTGGTTTCCTTGTCTTATAAAACTACCCACAAAACTATTTTTTGCCAATTATTAAAGCAATTGAAAATCACATGCAAAATACTGACAAGAAAAATCACAATAACTAAGCAATGGATTTACTGGGAAGAAGTTTAATGTTAATTAGATATGGCAGTCACTTGGACTTATTTCCGACCATAAGGAAAATCCTTTTCTTGAAATTACATTCTATTTTGAACCACCCCAACAGGGCTTTCCAGAAAATGTTGTTTGCGCCATTTCTAAAACTTCCTCCATTGCTGCCTTTGTTCATTCTCAAGGTCACCCATCCATCAGCAGCAGAGCGAACTACTTCCTTCTTAGCAGCCATTATGTGGGCCTGTGGATGAGTTAAGGTTAAACGGAGGTTTGATAGACAAATTGTGTTTGTCCTTAGCTGGGGGCACTGCTGATTGCTATCTGAAATAGCATAATAGTCTGGCAATCAGCTCACTGTGATTGCCATGGCTTTGGGGATCTTTGTCTAAATCCAGCCTCCGATTATTACCTCCCATTGTTTTGTGTTCAAGCCCCATAGGGTCAGTATCTCCCATCTTAATGGTTGACAAAGCTCCCTTTCATTTATTGGTAAGCCTTAATAGTGATAGCCGAATGGCTAACATGAAATCACTTAGATGGCTTTGTTTCAGAAATGCTGAGGTACAGAAATAATGTGATCCTCCTAGTGTGTCTCTTCTCAAGTCTGACATCACCTGCAATTTCATTGACCTTTTGGCATCGCAACACTGAATGTTAAAGTCTGTCTCTGTCTCTGCAGACTATTTCTACCATATCATAGCATGTTATTTTACATTTCAGTTAATTTAACACCACATATCCTTACCAACTATATACATTATTACAGGCTAAAAGTGTTTTTCTATGTTCTATTTTAGCTTTCACAATGTGTTAACTCTGTTTTAAACAGTATTTTTCAATTACTTTTCAATAAAAGAAAATATTTTATATCAAACTTATAAATAATAAACCCATAATAATATCTGGGTGTTTCTTCAACACTTCCATTGTGATGAACATTTCATACGCCGAATCCCTCAATGTCATTTTGTTTAACAGTGTAAAAGGCTTCTCAAAATGTCACCAAAATCCCAACTTCCGCTACAGTGCTGGATTAACATCAGAAGGCACAAGGATTTAAACTGTTTTGCCATATTAGAGATGCCAAAAAAAACTGCTAAGTCTGTGATTTGCAGCACATGCACCAATCTCATAGAGAACTCAGTGGTCCATGGTCCTCACCCTGGGAGCTCAGTGCTGAAACACCATTTCCAAAAACATTATCCAGCCCAACAAACCTCTTAAAATAGTTTGAAAGCTTCCAGGTGGGAACCAAACAAGATGGCTTTGCTACGCTGACAACCTACATTAGATTTGGAAGTTTGAAGAGTCAAACATACAAACCATTGGGGGGCAGTTTGTCAAATGGCTTCCCACAGAGACCCCATGATAGAGGATTGAGGATGAACGGAGTAGGGGGAAGGAGGGTGAAGGGGCTTTGGTGCTCAATAGACCTGCTAACAGAAAGAATAGCAAATCATAATCGTCTTATAACCAGGGCCAAATTTGAACCCTTGTGACAAAAAAGGTATTGGATATTAATAGTGGGCAGCTGCAATTAGATTAATAGAATGTGCTGCTTATAAAGAGGATGGGTGTAATGGCTACCTGCGGTGCTTGGTATAAAACAGAGGGCGCCCCCACCAAGCCCTCCATCTTTATGGGGCGACAAACAGCCCTGGCTTTCCGTATGGTCAGTTAAAGACCGAAAGAATAGAAAATAGAACCAACCTTGGGCTCAGAATAAAAGGCCTGAATCAAACTATGCTGGGAGTTTTTGCTCCCTGTGGTTTCTGCCTATTAGCCTTTTCTACTTTTGCGATACCAATCGCAAAGACACAAACCAAAAAAAGTATAGAATTATGTTTAGGTTGATAATAATTTCTCTCATTTTGTCAAAGCTCCCTTATCTGTAGCACACACCCACCAAAACCACCTGCAGGAGTAGTTTACAAATTTGTAAAAGTAAACCTGGAAAGCAGAAGTGATCACTATAAAATTCCCAAACAAAATTCTGGATTTCCTACATAGAGATGGCCGGTTTCGTTAACTTCGCTGGTCAATCATGAAACAAAATGACAACATAAGTAATGTAAATCAATTCAAAATAACAATATTGATCATGGCGATGAATGGTAGTGTGAACCGCATCAAACACCATGTAGACCCCCTACCTGGCATCGCCTGTTCCTCGACCCCCGCTGTTCGGTGTATTGTCGAAGCATGGCGGCCCCATTGACCGCTACCCCTAGATTGCCAATTTCCCGTTGGTGGTCCAGGATTTCGGCTGTCCTTTCTCGGTATTGTGCAACTGGAATAGGTGCGTCCCCTCCTGTTCATGCTGCGGTTTTAGCTCCACGATCTGATTGGACAGCGCTAAGCGAGACTTCATCAGCAGAACATCCGTGTCGTCATGACAACTTGCCAATATCCTGACGGGGGGGGGGGGGGTAGCATAAAGGGGGGTAAAGATGGCTGCCTACTTGCTTCAAAACAGCTAAATGACAACTCACGTTTTCAAGTCGTCTTTACCGCACTACTTGTGTCCCTCGTTCTCGCGTTTAGTCGCTAAGCTATAGTGTGAAGTGTGCGATCTTGGAGGGGCTCGGGCCACTGTTAGTAGCTCCAGGTCTCAAGCCATCTGTCCCATCTGGGTTTCCTTGGCCAATGACTCGCTCCCCAGGACACCAACCAGCTCAGACCGATGCCCATAATCATTATTTTACGCTTCAGTCATCACGCAACTCTTGATGATGAAACAAAGCCAAAATGCTGAAATCCCCAACTCAACCATCCAGAAACTTTAATTATTTTTGAAAGTTACTTTAAAGTATAATCCCTACACAAAGATTCCCACACGGAATTAGACTTTAGAGCCAAACAAAGCAATTCAGTGTTAAAATGTGACTCCAGAAAAGTTACCTATGCTAAACCTCACCCTATTGCAGTGGCAATTTATGTTCTCTCTACTTTACAGCACTTCCCAAAGCAATCAGTACAGGACCATTTGAACATGATTACCTCAGAGCACAAAGCCAATGCCTACAATGCACAATTTTGCTAACTAAGTATATAGCTGTAGAATAGATAAGGAAAAAAAATCCCACAGAAGCAAGCAAACAGTCCAAACAAAGAAAGAAAGGAAAAATTAGAAAAGAGGGAATAAAAGCAAAAGCCGGGGCATTATCTTGTTGTCAGCCAAGCTATCCGTGGCACCAAGAGATGTAAAGTTTGGCGGGCAAGACACCTGCTGTGTGGCTAGCCTGCTAACCTGGGATAGGCATAGAAGAGGCGGCTGGTTCCCAGGGTTTTCCCCCCGTTCCCCAGCCATGCTGGAGACGATGACCTTGGCCGCTGCTGTAGTCCGGCACCCCCGCTAGGAGTGAAAGGCGGGCTGGGACGGAGGGCCCTCGCCCTGCCCCGTTTTGATTACTAATCCCCCTACATTGTGTAGCCCGGCACCCTACCTGGCCCGCTAGCCGGAGGCGTCTGGCAGCGGCCATTGAAAGCAGGTGATGAATAGGGAGTAGCTGCATGACGCCAGGCTCCCTGGGTAGCGAAGCAGCAGTGCAGGCCCACAAAGCCGCTTAAAACAGTCGGCTGGATTTCTCTTCAGTTTTGGTGGATTTCAGAAGAAAGGAGTTCGTCCACGGTTAGTCCTTGTTGTTCCGGGTTTGACAAGTTTTCTGAAAAAGACCGGTTGAAAAAAAAAGATTCGGGTTTGTTCCAAAACGTAAACAAACTTACACACATTCGACCAGCGCTGACTGGAGTTTACTGGAGGACACCTGTCAGCGGCATCACTGGTCCATTCACATCGTGAGACGCATGCATACAAGACAAACAGCAGGCAAGTGAAAAAAAATCATCCTAATGTTGTTAAGCGTAGAAGTCAGGAAAAAATTGATCGAACGTGGTTGGAGACCACGCTTGGACCTCTTAAAGTGGTAGCATCCTTTTTCACAAAACCACCGCCCAGCTAGGAAAGGGCTTAAGAATAAGCCCATGTCAAACTATGTTACCCCTTCAACCTTGAAATGATCTTGTAGTTAAGGAAAATTGTTGAAAGAACATTTTATCCACTGCAAGCAAAAACAGTGAATATAGCACTGCAGCTTTGACTCTTCTATAAGATTAATTCTATGGAAATCCCGAATAACAAACATAAGCAGCTCAAAAGATTCATATAAACTTGTTTCTGAATGGCCCACAGTCCTGTACGACAAAGAAATGGGGGGCTAATGGTTTTTGGAATTTACCATGAAAAACAGAAGCCAATCATACAATAATTTCGACAATCTTCAGACTGGGTGATGGCAGTAACATTCGATTTCACTCAGTGATTCGGAATAATACATTTGTTTCCACGTACATTTCGACAACCGAGGGGGAAAAAAAGTTCGAAAAAAACTACAGATGCCATGGAGAAAAGAAAGAATCCCAGATCATCTCTGTGCAACGTCAACGGCATACTGAAGAAAGGGGCTGGGTGCCATACTCTTAAGGGGGCCGAAGCTGAATTCAATGCTTCTTGTCAGGGGAGCTTGATGTGATTATAGCCCCCTGCTAGGGATAGGGGTAGTGAAGTTGTCCTGAGCTGGCAAGGACGCTCCCACAGCACCGCGGGATGCCCCTTCTCGCCTTGCCCCTCTGAGAACAACGATCGGCACCCCAACAGGGGGGAGCATCCCCCATCCTCACTGGAAAAGCTGTGTGTGAATCCTGGACTTTTTTTGTTGACATTGTTGTACTGCAGATCTGAAGAGTGGACCAATTAGTCACTGTTTGGGTCTGCCAGTGCTTTTGCGTGTGTGTGTGTGTGTGTATGTGTGTTTCTGTTTATTTTCTTTAACGTCTGAGAAGTAGTCTCTCTTGGTGACCTGAGAATGTCAAGTCAATGTCAAGGTGCTAGCCACGTGCTGCTAGAAAAAACATGAACTTCTTTTTTGAAGCTACTCTGAACATAAATTAAAGGGTATTTAACCAAACTAAGGTAAGACAAGAAGTTCAAGCAATTCAATTGCTCTTATATTTTTTTTGTCAGAGATGATAAAACTTGTAGGAGCTCTGTGGGAATATTGATGTTGCTGGGGCTAGTAAATCATTGTTTGTGTTCGGATTACAAGTCAAACTGTCTTGTATTTTTGTTACAAAGGTGTGAAATCTAGCACATGTATCTGAACACACATGAAGTGCTAAGCAACTAACCTAGATTGACTTTAAGGCAACAAGGGGGAAAATATTACTTCTTAACAGTCATTGTTAGGTTGATATGCAGTCAAAACACAAAGGGGCTAGTGGGTGAAATCCATTTTAAGACTTGAGACAGCCTGAGGAAGAAAAGCGCTGCCTTCCTCTTCTCCTCCCCCAAACACACCCAGGACTAAGGCAATGTAATACCCCTGCAGCCCTCAACATATATTGATTTATGCTAGCGTCTGTTGGTCATTGATCTACCATTTTGTCCAATATAATAGTGATGTCTATATTGTGAATGAGCCAACCATACCTATTGTATTGTGTCTACTTTGTGCTGGTGTACATCACCATTATTTGTACATCACCATAAAACAATCATGCATTCTTTTTTTTCCAAAAGCATTCTTTTTTATGCAGCTTACATATCACTATGTTAAAACTAACATAGTTTCACATGTTATTCACGTTTCATAGACAATCAGCAATGCTCACATATTCTTTACAAGGTATGAATGCAAACATTGTATGAATAATAGAATGTGAGGTATACCCCTCAGGAAACTTGAACATGTGCTCCATCCATGTTTATGCATGCACATGTCAAGGACTCAGGCACACTAGCATCACCGCCAACAAAGGTCTGATGATCAAACCACAGAGTGTTATACTGGAAACACAAATAACTGGATGCACTACACGTTGGCATCTGATCCAAGTTTGTCTCAGCCCTACCCGTCCATGCTTTGGCCACCCGTGCAGGAGATCAGACGCACTGCCTTTTGGGTTACGGGGGCGTTCTCAGCCCTTCTCCCCCCTTTTTTGCTTTCTGTGCTGTCCCCCTCGAGGCAAGACGGGGTAAAATAAGACTTCAAAGCAACTCCAAAATAGTCCTGACACAAACTCATTTCCTCGTGTTGCAAGAAGGGAGAGGCGGCTCAGACTCACTGGAATGTCTCAGGCTCAGCTCTGCTTTGCCTCAGCGTAAGCGACGGTGACAGGATGCCATTTTGACAAAGCATTTACATGTGGACACTTTGACATGGGAGTTAAAAGGAGCCAGATGTGGCTGAAGTCCACACTGTCCTCTGGTGGGGCTTGCACTGGGCTGAGATGAGAAAGAAATGGACATGCTCGTTTAGGGGGGATTCCACCATGCATGAGGTGGGACAAAACAAGACTGGAGCATGCATGTCGTGATGCAGGGATGAGTTATTGAGGCTAGGCCATTGTTGGTCTTTGTTACTTGTTACTCAGAACTTTGAAAGCAGTGGAATGTGTAATCATGTTTGGTCATGGGGTCATGAGATATCTCCAAAATTCAGACAAGATTTAGAAATGGTGATGCGGTTGAATTATTGTCACAAAATTGCATAAATCATCTTACCCTTTTCCCTGCATGAATAATACACATATGACAGGGTTGAGATACCACTTAATTGAATAGCATGTATCTCTTGACTTAGCTGGAATTCAATCAAGACTTTGACACACTTATTACTTCAGAAGTATAAACCTGACACAGATTTGACATTTTAACCGAATTTTAGATTGGGTTTTGCCGTTTTACCTTTTTTACACCAAAGGGACCTTCTCATATTAAAGTTTCAAAGTTATTGGACTTCTTTATGTTTATTTCAATGGGATTATATTGACATCAATGGCTCTGTAAGTATGCTGTGACAGGCCTCCCCTTTTAATGGAATCCATCTGGATTACTGAATTTGATTGCAGGGATATGCTGCTTGAAATGCATGCCAACAGCCAAACCAAGCAACAGGTACTCCGCTGTTGCAACGGAGGACAACGTTGCCCTGCAGTGTTCTACCTATATTTCTTAATGGTTTCTATCCATTGAAGTTAGTTACAAGAATGGATACATCTCAGACCATCCAGACATGGAGTAAATGCCCCGAATAGGATTTTAATTAAAAGGGTTGGGCCTTCAAAGATTGCCAAACAATAGATCTGCATTTGCTGCTTTTTCATAAAATTATCTACCTGATATAGAAAATGTCCATCATAGAATGAAATGAGATTACAATTAGGAATCAAGATAATGTGAGCAATGTTATCAGATTAAGACAAGATGTAGATTTACAAAATATTAAAGCTGTGAAAAATTATTAAGATTAGTTCTAAAATAGTAAACAACAAAATGCTTTTATATTTTTACAAATAAAAAGCCCCAGAGTACAATATCAGCATTATAAATATTGTAAATAAGAAATGTTAAATGAATGATTGAGTAATTTGTAATTTGTTTATCTCTAAAAGATCTTTGCAGAAGAAACTGACTATACCACTTACTATACCAAATTTGACCAATTAACTGTATTGATTATTCCACTGCTTGAGGACAGGACAGAGCTTTTTTTCTCATTTAGTGAATTTTTTTAGACAGTAGTCTATGTAATAAAAAATTCCACATTCTAGGTTTTACATTTATCAATTGGGCTGTTACCAACCAGACTAGAGCAGCCTTCGATGTTTAAGTTACCATCTGTGAAGTTAAAATCTGTGAAGTGGAAGCAACACAAACCTGTTGAGCTAGTCTTCAATTTGCTTCAGCTCGCCCTGTTGCCAAGAGGATAGTTGGGTTTGTTCCTGTCGCAAAGGGGTTTGATCTCTCTGCATCGGCATCCTCTTCCTCCAACTACAAAGACCTTGAAAGAGAATGTGTAATTCATCCATCCGCGTTTTTTTTTTTTTTAATGTTTGACCTATTTCTTCTGCAGTGACATGGTGTTTGTCACATAGTTTCCTCGTGAATTGTATGCGATGTTAATATGATCCTTGGGTTGGCCTATAAATGTTTAATACTTTAATAGAGATAAACTTTTGAAAGGATACACTAAATATATGGAGTTTTCTACCACTTATATTTGATTTCCCACACATAGGAAGTAGAATGTTGAAGGCACATTTATGATATTGAATGATACCATGACAGAAACAATTTACCTTTCTCCACTTGATATTCGGTATTTATACATTAAAGTGAATCTCAAATCTTTTTGGGAGCATATTAGTAGTACATAAATGGGATGCTGTAGAGGACTGCTCTACACACACACACACACGCACACACACAAATACACACACATGCCCACAGTCTGAGCTCCTCACCTTGAGAGGAGAAAAGAGGAAGCCTGTTCCACAGCTTTGATGTGAGATGGGCAACCGAGGGAAGTTCAAAGGGCATGTGGAGGGGAAAGAAGAGAGAGGGGCGACGTGGAAAGACTCTCCGACGAGGAAGCGCTAGCGTGGGGAACGTCAAGGAGACTCCTAATAAGGACATAGCCTAACGAGGGACATACACGATCTTTTCATCTCGCTGTCTCTAGCAGCTTTGCATCTCGTAGTTAGGCGATTAGTGTTAGTGCAGCTCGACTGACCAATCAAAAAACAATTGTACACAAACTGCCACTGTGGTTCTATCCGTGATGTCTGGTGGAGGATCTGGGTTTCAAATGAAAAAGGACTTTTAATAGAAAAACGCAGTGCCATAAGAAGGGCCTGTTGTTGTTGTCTACAACCGTGTGGTGTTCCTTTCAAAACCCAACTTCATTCAAAGCAGGATACTTCTGAAATAATTACCCAGGCGTACTCGGGGATGTTAGCAATTTCATCCGGCCGTACAAAACGATCCCAAACAGCCCCAGATGGACCCTATCATTTTAAAGGAGCATGAAGATAGAAAATGTACTCTCCACATATTATTATGGTGCTTTATGAACTTACAGACATGGGACAGAGGACATGGCCAGAGGTTTATTAAGAGACTTTTGGACGTCAGTCATCCTTGATCTCTCCTTTTATTATAATTACTGTAGTGTTTGTTAAGCAGAAGCGCTACAATTATGGAGCTAAATTAGTGACTTTGCGGAATGTGCAACTTATTTCTGCTTGCAAAAGGGATGCCATCAAGTTGTCTCAGGTACTTGCCTGATTGTTCAACTATTGAAGATACTGTTAACGAACCTGTGAGTGGGTCAAAACCTCAACATTTGAACCAATCGGTGAGAATAGGAAAGGGCATTTACCGTGTAACTAAGACTCAATAGTTGACCAATCAGGCAAGAGCCTGATTTGGGCTGGCTAACCTTTGCTCAAATGTTTTAGTCAGTCCCAGTTACCCCTCACAAAATCTGTGTGTGTGGAGTGAAGAGTCACTTATTTAGATCCATGTACAATAGATAGCTTTGTGTTGGGTGATCTCATGCTTAGGGTTTTTAAATATTTGCATTTTACTCTTCTGGCCACAGGGGACAAGGGAGAGTTAGTGGCTGACTGTTCCGTTTGTCAATGCCAAATTGCCTATAGGGAAAAGGTGTGGGGTGAGAACCAGCATTCTTCCATGTAGCCCTCATTAAGTCAAGCAAAATAAGATGGAGAGAGGGAGAGAGAGAGAAACTGTCGTCAGTTACTGGCCGTTCCGCTCCCACCGCTCACAGTGCATCAGAGAAGACCTCATGATGCAAACAACATGCCAGAGGAAATTGAACGCAGCTGTTCCTATTGTTTGTTACAGTTGTTGTTCCTCTTTTTCCCCTCATGTTTCCGAGCGCAAAAAAAGTCTTCTTTCTGTTCTCTACGCTTGGCTTTCGTAAGATGGACAGGTGGCTTTAAATGAATTACATGTGAAGCCGAAGCTCTGGAGTTTTGTCAATCAAAGGCCTCTTGTCAGTAAACTTATCTGGTGGCATTATCCAGGAAGTGTCAACCCCCTGTTTGGGGGAAGGTCCCAATGGGGATCCCAGCACATCTTTGTCAGTCATGACAGGGAAAGCAGGAATTCTGGCACAAGGATGAGAAGTCTGGGATCACTGTCTATATCTTCACTGGTAAAAGCCAACTTCCAGTCGATTTGCAGCGCTCGGTTTGATCATAGCAGAAGTCTGAGGTGATTTCAGTAAACAAAACATCTGACACATTTCACCACAGTTTGCTTTTAAACCTAACGCAGCGAGGGAATCGAGCAAGTCCTCTTATTTACGAAAAACACTAACAAAAGGAATATACCTTTTTTATATGTCAAATCTCTCGTCTTCCCAGGACATGCGCCCTATATGAACTATCTTAGTATACAAATACAGACATCGCTCTCCTTACAGAGTATGAGAGCTACTAATGGTATCATCTGACAGTCACAGTATTGTCATTTGTAAGGGGATGTCATTTGAATTAATTGAATTAATGGAAACACTCCCCTGAACTGATCAACATGATAACGGTACGAAGAGGTTAAAAAAAGAGAGAAGAGTCATAAAATGACCTATGTAAACCGCGCTCTCCAGACAGTCACAGTAAGGGGTCAAGCTTCCTTCTTTCACCTGTCGTTAAATGTCCCCGTCCCCGTCCCCCCCCCAACATGCTAGCCCCACACCTGCTCCATGCGGCTTCACTGCTGGACCTACCTGCTGAGTAGGCAGCTGCCACCCTTCCATTAGGGAGCCCCATAAACGGAACTGCTTCCTGTCAAATGGGTTCACGCATGTCAACCCCTCCATTAACTATCAAGACAAGACGCCACTGTTGTGGTGTCAACTTCACAGTTTCCCTATACCTCTTTCATGCATTATTCCTGTATACATTCAATATGTTCACATTTAAATAACGATCTATTAAGCACTGATCATCCATTAGCCACCACTCTTCCTTCGTCTGCATGGAGATACTAGTGACGAATGACATTTGAAGAGGCCCGCGTTCCAGTAGCAGTAGAAGAGTGTTTCTTTTCACCCAAACAGAAGGCAGTAGGTAAACAGCAGAAACATCAAACCTGTCAAAACCTCCACCACCACTGTCGGGGTTTTTGAACACGATCCTCAGTCGAGCGAGGTTTGCTGTCATCGTTGCGGCTTCTCTTAGGTGTTGTTGGTCTCCGACGCCTCGGCTCCTGACGTCAGTATTCCAATGGGGGATGTGTGACACTGCCGAGCGCCTTTGCAGGAGGAACAGAGTCCTCTGTCGGAGTGGCACCAGTCAAGCGCACCGTCGCATCTCCAGAATGGCTGCCGTTGAGAAGCCATGGCTACAAAGCAGCTGTCATGTTACTGATGTTTTGGCTGTCTTTTCCCTCCCCAGCCACAGTATCTGCACTCGACGCGTTTGCAGAAGGAGATCGATCGTATGAAAGAAGCTATACATGCCTTAAGTAAGCCCGACATACTTTGAGATATAGTTTGTAAGTCAGTGGACCAGCCAATGGTTTAACTGTGGACAATTTGTGTCCCATGGACCAGAGGACCCAACATATTTGACCAAATATCTAGCGAGGGTCCAAACAACATTGTAGAGATTCTTGTACTTCACAGTTTGAAAATGGTGAAGTGCAAGACATCCGCCATGCTAAGTTGTCGTTCTGAGGATGCGTGCCTTTCCAGTTATGCTGGAGTTCCATACTGAGGCGTAGGAAAGAGCACCCTCAACCTTTCAATTACAGCACATAATCATAACTCAGGGACACAGCATGGGCTGTCCTGTCCTATATTTGGCCTTAGTTACTGTTTATCCTGATCGAACACAACAACATTCGGGGAGGGGGAGCTGACGTCTGATGAAGTTTGTTTGTGCTCCACTGTGCATCTACTCTTATTTATCGAAACTTGAGGAACGAGAAATATGACTTGTTCTTCCTATTCCGTCCTTTACACGTTTGTCATAAAACAGAGCTGCCACGCCCCACTCCAATGGGCCTCTCGTACCCCTGGGGCAAACGCCAGGACATACTGAAGAGACAGAGGGAGGTAGACACAAAGACAAACTTTCAGGAATCTCTCCTCATCAGAGAGTGTTTTCTTGCCATTTCGATCTCTCTCATGTCTGACATCAAAGATCCTGAAAATTGTTTCCCCCGATGCTGTCTACTCTGTAATTATGAATCTGCCTCGCAAGACGGACGCCTTCGGGGCAAAGTCCGGCACAAAAGGCCCCTCTCTGGATCTCTGAATCAGAGCAACACAAGGAAGAAGAAGAGAGACAGACAGAGAAAAGAGAAGGAGAAACAGAGAGAAAGGGATGGTAAAAAAAAGCAAGACCGCCACCCAAACGAATGTGTACGCTTTCTGAGGCGCGTGGTAAGCCTTGAAGGCCAACAGGGAGGGGCTAAAAACACTGGAGAGCATGGGGATAACCAGGCCGGGAGCTGGGGCCGCCGGCTGATGCTGTGGCCACCACGGAGACAGAGAGTCCTGGGACTAGATGCCGTGACCAGGACACGCACACGTTCACAAACTCCCCTCTGACACTGCCTCCCACCTTGAGTACGTTAGTCAACATTGCTGAATCTCATGTCTGTGAGCTGCGGGAGAGTTACACTGCCACAGCTGACCGCCATATGACTTTACCGTGTACACCGGTAGACACGGCACTCTAATATACTCTAGACCATACCTTCTTATTTGTACTGCTTAAGGTAAAGAGTTCTAACACTGGCTATTATAAATCACAACGGGAAAGCAGAAAGCAGACTGTCATGCATCTGAAATGTGTTTCAACTTTACAACACGGCTTTACCGTTAACAAAAGCAACTGTGACGAGTTTCAAAGACAGTGCATTTTCCCTATCCCTAGCAATGGCAATAGGGTGCAAATGTAAAAGGTTATTGGGTGAATCTTTTCACTGAAGCTCAGTAGCTTTTTGGGATTTTTGATTGGCACAGCATGTCATAGTACTCCAACATGATGTACAGTAAGTGACTTGACCGAAACTGTGTCAATCTGCCTACTGGTTTTAAATTCACCCTCCCTATCCCAGCCAGGGTTCTGCTGCTGAGACAGGAGCATGGCACTCTGGAGGAGGCCGAGATGACATGGTGGCACGGCTGTGCCGTTGATAGTGAAATCCCATTAGCGTTCCTCCTACCGCGCGGCGCTGACATCAGCGGAGAACCTGGAGCAGGTGGGTGGTCTGTCACACTATCTCTCTCTCTCTCTCTCTCTCTCTCTCTCTCTCTCTCTATGTGTTTGTGTCAGCAATAGCTTGCAATGGCATGAACAAACTGCTACACGCTTACTGGAGTAAAGCTATCAAAACACGTTGGAGGATGTGATTGTAACAGTATGCTTGTTATTGATACGTGTGTGTGTGTGTGTGTGTGTGTGTGTGTGTGTGTGTGTGTGTGTGTGCGTGTGTGTGTATTCCCTGGTGGGCCTGTACAAATTTGAATAGCCTGACTCTGAGTGTCTGTGTGTGTTCGGTGGGGGTCATCAAATGATAAACGATTTTATCATTTGTGCGTTTGCCAGTGATGGCCACTGCTGTGACGTATATGTGTGACTATGTGTGCGTTATGTGGATGATTTAATGTTCCAAGGTGCAATAAAATCTCTCAGAAGTCATAAAATGACATACAAACGCAAGGGAAGATTTTTTTTTTCCGTCAAGGAGGAAAAGGGGATTGCCAACTCCCATGTGGCCGCCAACTTAAAATGGTTTCTGGTCAAGGGAAGTGGCAGGAGTAAATGCCTAAATTAGAGAGGTCCTCGGAGGACCTCAGGAAACCCTGTCATCCTCGGAGCACTGGCCTTCCCGCCAGCTGGGAACATGGCAGTGGGAGCCGGCCTGACGTTCTTTGGTTCAGACGAGATGGGAGGGCCCTGCCTCGTGGCGGATTTTCCAAACCTCTGAACCACAAGGCGCTTTGGAAGAAAGGGGCCGGGAGTCGATCGATCACGGGGGGGGCGTTGTTTTCTGTTGCCTTCCCTAACAAGACCTCTGGAAAGGCCCCACCAGCATGACACTGATGTTTATTTGTGAGGGTTTCAAGAGATTTATGTTATCTGAGAAGAGTACACTGTAACTGTCGCACTGCCCCAGGCTGTGAGGACATCTTCAAACACGCTGGTACAGAACGGAAATGTGAAGAAAGCCTAGTCTGAGTCCTTGAAACAAACAAAACAAAGTTGAAACTTTTTGAACAACAAAAAAGCATAACGCAGTTTGGTCAGAAATAACAATGACCCTCTTGTTAAGTTTCCTAAACTAGTTTTATACATTGGCAGCAGTTTTTGTGTGTTTATGTATTCACAACTTGATATCAATGATTATACCGTAGAACTTTAGAGCATCCCAGATATCTTTGTATTAAATCCCTACATAGGCACTTAATTACAGATCATTCATGGTGACATAGAAAGAAAGCATTGTATTCTCATAAAGTGTAGCATGATGTTAATGATATCAAGCTTGCTGCCAGTTCTGTGTCTGCTTTATAAGCATACAACACAACATCTAAGTTGAGTCTAACATCTTTCCATGTGGTAAACAACCATATCAATGTTTTCGGTATTATCAACAGATGGACTTTTGGCAGTCCAACCTTTCTGCATTGGACAGAGTTCTATAAGATTCACCATACTGTGTGAGGGGTAAGAAAAAAGATGTGGAAAATGAAGCATAGGAACATATGGAATTTTGTAGAAATGCCTCTCTTTTAGCGTGTAGAGCTAGGGATGGAGACTCATCCAGGGTGAACTCATCCACATGGAATGCCATGTAAACCAAAGCCAGATCAAAGAAACAGAGGGAGCGATGGAGGAAAGAAAGGTGGGGGGAGAATAAAAAAAAAAAACTGAGATGGAACGAGCGTGAGGCAGAGAGCCGAAAATTATATATTCATCGTCATAAAAGCAGGCTTCTTTCTTCCACCCTGTGAGAGTACAAAGAAGCGGGCCTACTGTCAGCTCTGAGGCTTTGCTCCAAGGCTGATGTGGAGATATGCATGCATACATTAGAGAATTGATAATCAGAAGAAAAAAAAAACTACAAACGTGAGACAAACTAGAACAAACAAAAAAAAACGTATTATTTTTACGATTGACTACGAAGGTCAAGAGGGCCCAGACAAATGCATGCCATCGACAGGAAACTGCCAGACGGCTTTGCCACAGACATCACGTATAGGAGGAGAACCGAGAAAACAAAACGCCTTGTAATGAACCCACTCTCACTTACGATTGACAGTCCTTGATTTAAGAATGCAAGGGGACGAAGGATGTTGGTAGGGAGGAGAGGCAGGCAGGAAGAGGGAGAGGGGCGGTGACGGGGCTTATGTTATCTGTTAGGCTTTGCCTGTCCAGCGCATTACAAGCCCTGCATCGCTCATTTCATGGCAAGTGTACTGGAACAGATTATGGCTGGCTGTAGAGCGGGGGGGTGGAGGGGGGTGGAGCGAGGCCTGGTTTTGTAGTCAGGAGACCAGCCGAGCGAGGCCGACTCCAAATTCCCTGATTATGCACACCCCTGCATTATCCCTCCATTTATTTACTTTATTTATTTACTCTGGCATTCAGCAGGTTTCTCGCCCTCTCTCTCCCCTTGCTGAAAAATGATTTCCCAGACTGTCTTGCTCATCCACAAAGAGGCTGTCCACCGATGCTGATCTCCACAAACGTTGATAAGTGATCGGACTCAGGGATGCTTTTCACAGATGCTATCAAGTCCTTAGCAACAGATTACTTAGCTTGATTTTTCACAGTTGCACTCCTAGCTCTTCTCTTCATAGGGATGTAGTATCTCTTCGTACAGTTAGAGTATTCTATGGATCCGCTGTACTGATGGAAACCTATTTGAAAAAAAACCCTGTGGATAAACCAGTCTTAACAGTCAACGTTCCTGTGAAAACTGTCCTTCAAGAATTCCAGAAACTCTTCAAATTATCTCTCCAGTTCGAAGGTCAACGAGTGGAGATGCCACCAGTGGATCGGGCCCAGGAGGAGGCCCATTTCTGGGTTGCAGCAGCATCTGCCGATCCCCACGGCCGCTTCCTGCCTCCTGTGTTCAGTGAAACAAGATCCGCCACAGACCACCGGGCGAGGCAGCCAGGTCCTTGTCCTAGGGGGGAGCCGACATCTACGGTAACCTGGTGTCTCAAGCCTGGCCAGAAGGGTTGTGCATGTGGTAGGGGTGGGCAATACAGTTGTTAGGGGGCTGGGAAAGGGTGACCCTAAGTTAAAGAGGTTGACCTGTGGATGGTTGCAGGATGGCTCATCGGCACTGGCATTATCCTTATTAACATGCGTTGAGAGAGGCATCCAAACTCTGTATAAGAAGCTTAAAGCCCCACTGCTCTATTGAATAATCTGGTTCGGTTTAGGGTAGGCTTTCTTCTTATTGGGGATTGATAAAGTTCTCTGAAATCCCCTTGCCCTAAGGCTTTTGACTCTGACATGCTGGGAAAGACAGTGGGCATAGGTAGGTGTTGTACAATATAACCGCCGGTAGTTTGGGATGGTTGGGTTCCATAAATGATAGACCTCTAACATACTCGTTTACGTCAGCAGTTAAACTGTTAACAGTTTTGGCCGGCCAGGTGGAATCATTTATCCCTCTTGTTGTTTTGTCATCCGTCAAAACTAAACAAATGGGGAGCAACCACTTGATTAGGTTTACCGCAACCCTCTCAGAACAAACAATCAGAGGTGACGGCGATGCAGTAGATTTCAGAGGGATAGTGGCGTTCATCAAATCTTTTCACCGCTTCACATTATTTTGTGGGTAAGAAAATCCTGGCTTGCTCAGTGTCCTATCGGCAGCATGTCCACCTATCTCTCAGATGAAACCGCTCGGCGTGGGTTAGCATCGACCATTGTTCTCCCCCTCACTCTCCTTTTGTGTGAGTAGCCACCACAGGGGTGCAGCAGTAAGAAAGCTCCCACAACTACTCCTCTCCTCGCTTTCTTCTCCTACCTCCCTATCGAGGCAGGAGACAAAGCATTCAAAGGAGATGGTCTTATCTGAGCCAAGGAAAAGGTTTTAACCCCAGAAACGGGGCTAGGGAAACTCGGAGGCTATTCTCCTTGCCTCTCTCTCTCTCTCTCACTCTCTCTTTTATTGCAGATTCCTGAGGGGAGAGCACAGTGGGCTGTGTATTTGTGTTGCTGTGTGCCCACTTTATACCGTGCCCCCTGCTGAGCGAGGCTACACAGCATGGAGCAAGGGGCCATGCTGGAATGTCTATGATGCGCCGTGGAAACTGTGACTGCTTTTGATTTAAATGGTTTCAGATGCGCCTTTGCAGGCGCGCAGCAAAGAACAGCTGGTTATTGTGGCTATTGATATGCACAAAAAAGTCGAGGGCGCCCAAAGGAGCTTGTAGGTTGATACTGGAGCCTCAAAGGTCCCACTTCTTTGACAATGATTATCATGGTGTGCTAGCCTTCATTATTTACAGTATGCCGCTACATACATTTGTTAAACTCGAATTTCACAAATCACAAGCATGGAACCGTAACAATGAGCATTGGTTTAACCTCTGAAGATTGATTTGATATGGATTACCTTAATGAAAACTCATCAGAAAGACTTTAAATTACTTTTCATTAGATGGGTTTTAGGAAAATCCCTGGGTATTCACCAAACAGACTGAACACCTCTGAAACATATAGCCACAAGGATTTTACAACCGCAATGCATATTAAGAAATTGGTTTCAAAGCCATCAAAAGGAGAGTTGTTGAGAAAGGAAGTACTCAAAGAATCCGACTATAAAGATTGTGATTTTTTCTTATAGATACTTTTGAATCCACTCAGGGGCCGAGCTGCTCTCTGCTGAGTTCCAGTGTAGTTCAATTCCCTTCTGGGTTCTTTGGCTGTCTCTAAGAATGGGCTGAGTCACCATGGCAGAACAGGGCCAGGGCGGGTGTAAAAACTGTGCTTAATGAAAAGCCAATGAGGTCTCAGTGTTGACCTCTCACCTTTAGCACCCCTAAAGTGGGACACCTGTCAGACAGACTACAGATAGAGGGGTTTTGCACCATACATTGGGTTTTAATAAGCAACTCAAACTCCGCCCAGCACAGCCTATAACCCAAGTCGTTCAGACAACGTTGGTTTTGCTTGGCTTTAAGCAGAAGCTGAGGAACTCATGTTTTGATACAGGTTCTTCACCCTGAGAGAAACTGTCGATGCTCGGTAGTCACACCATTACGACACATACAGTACACACAGACACACACACACTCCCTTCCTTTGACCTGCAGACAGTGCAGAGAAGAGATTAGGCTGCATCAAATGCACAGCGTCGTATTGATTTCCATGCCAACAAATCTCACCCAATCAAAAAAGGTCATGCTGTGTAGAAATCAAAAAGGAGCCTTCTTATTTCAGAATTGCATGCTGGGTAGCCGTCGGGCAGACATACCCTGTGAGTGAGGCAGTGTGAAGCGCACGCTTTTTATCTGTAGCTAACCACCTTTTGTAGCTAGGAAAATTGGAAAACAATACTGATAACTTACAATTTTAATGGCAACAAAAATATATTTGCCATATATCTTTCCCTTTTTGACAATGCCAAAGCACACAAAGATTTCTGGCTCGCTCCTCTCCACTCAACGCCGAAGACAGGAAATCCGTGCATTACACTAAACAACATGTCGATCCCCATCGCCGACGCAGCCCAATAATAGCATGTGTTCAAAACTCAATTTGTAGCCTTTGTCCTTTTCTGCGGCTCAGTGAGACATGATTAACGAGACAACATATCAAATCTGTGGGGCTCGTGGGTGGATTTCACCCGGGCGTCCTCTGGCTCTGTGCAATGACAGTCAAGATGTGAGCCTCTGAAGGGCTTTTTGATGTGTTTCTGTTGTTTCGTGTTGGTGCCTGGGTCACTCTCACACATGCATTAATGAGCTGAGCCACTGTTTGATGTTGGCCTTCAAATCTCCTTTGGTGCTCTGGCCCTATAGTGTCCACCCTCTATTCTCTCACACTCCACACTCACTCACACACACGCACTCACACACACACACACACACACACACACACACACTCCTTTCCTTTTATTATACACATTCTGCCCCTTCCCCCTACTACACAACACAATGGTCTGTTGCCAGTGCAAAAGGGAGAGCCAGTGCACCTTGAGACACAGCATGGTTCTGAAATAGAAGGAGATGTGAGGTTCTGTGTGTGTATCTGTGTTATAGCTTTGTCTTGCATATTGTACGTGTGTCAACATTGGGTATGAAAAAAAAATGTTGTTTGAGTGTGTGTGTGTGTATGGACACACAATATATGTGTGTTTTGAGGGGGAGGGCTGGGCACTTATTGCTAGAACCCTGACTGAGATGGAAATGCCAATGGCCTTAAACCTTCTACAGGGGCTGTTTTATTTTCCTGGTCTACACATGATGATTTTTTTGGGCTTGCTTATGCCTTTTCTTAATTACAAAGCCACAAACCAACCATTTTGGTTCGGGCAGCCAGCATGGACTTCCAAACACACAATTGCTTTCCTCTGTGCGCTCTCCTTCTCTCGTTTCCCGGTATGCTAATTTCCTGTGTTGATCAGAGGGACGCTGGGATAAAAGTGCTGCGCTTTAAGCGCTTTGTAGTTTTTTTGTGTTGTTGCCATAGTAACACGAAACTGGAAACCAAATCAATGTGCTGGGCTTTCGTTTGCATGGAGAAATAGAGACGCTAAACTGCGACAGGAAGAAAAGAGGAAAGAAAAGCAAGAGGAAGAGAGGAAGAGGACAAGCCAATGCCATCCCTCCCTGCAGTGCAACACCCTTCCCTTGAGTGCAAGCTACTTTAACAAGCACAACAACACATATTTACATGTTTATGCACAGCAAACAGTATTTCCAAGTAGGCAATGTCTCTTTCCAAAGTGTGCCAAACTGAGATATCTTCATTGTTTCTCCTTTGTGACAGCAATAAAATCCATCACATCATCTCCCATCTCTATTCGGCCAGCTTTCACTTGATATGCTTACTGCATTCAATTTTGTTTACAAGTTATTCACATGGCTATAATGAGGATCCTATCCTTCACCACCCCTCTCTCCAGCACTAGCCAGGACTGTGCAAGCTACGAAGCTAGCTGCTCAGGCAGAGTCTTTTCCAAATTCCAACCACCAATTTCCTGACGCTTAATTCTCCCCCTAACGATCCCCAGCGCTGATTAGCCTGCTGAGCGCTTAATTAGTTGTTAATTAGCTCAGTTCCTCGACGTGACATGCACGCTATCTCGTCACTTATCATAACTCAGATTGGGCCCCTTGCCTGTTCATGAATGGTCTAATTTATGCGGTCCAATCTGTCTTTGCTCCTCCGAGCCCGGTCCTTGGTAGAAGCTGTATGTATTGATACATCAAATGTGTCGTCATTCCCAAACCTTTAAAGATGAGGGGGAAGAATTATAGGGAAACAAGGCCCTCTGTAAGCTCTCCCATTTACGATGAAAGAAAGCCAACGACATCAAGAAAAGCAATAAAGAAATACCAGTGCATGTTCTATTTCTAGAGGGACTTTTTACTGTTGAACACGATCTACATTCACTCACTAACGCACAAATCCCTGGCAAATGAATGTTGACCTAACATGTTCCTGTCATAATCAATGAACAGTTTAGCAAAGTGTTTGAGGTCGTCCATTTTATAAGGCAGAGAGGTGGGGAGAAGACCTACAGGAGAGTAGGATCGGAGCGGGGTGGTCCGGCTAGACAAGGAAAAAGAACTTCCTCGGGTTGAAGCCTTCACACACAGGCACCACCTACACCTTTTATTGGTTCTGGCCTCAGTGGAAGATGGAAGATGAGGAACTCATTAAAATGGGAAATCCACACTGTAATCCTTGATATATTAGAAATCGGCAGTGCCATATGATTTGAAGTTCTCACTGCATGTACTGCCCTTAGGTGACTGCCAAGGGTTAAGTTGGAACATCGAGGAAAACTGGATCACCTTGTTCCTGGTCGACGAAAACTTTTTGTAAGATTCCATGTAATTAGCTCAAAGGGCCCTGTGATGCCAGTTAGAACTCGACTTAACCTTTATAGGCCTTGGGTAAAATATGGGGTTTGTTACACGAGTGACAGCAAAAACACAGTTAGCCATCTCATGTGGCAACAGAAAACATTCAACAAAAGCCTTGCCTGTCCTTCAGAGAGGAGGTGAGATAGGCAACGCAACGTGAGGATGCAGAGACAGGAATTCTTACGGTAGTGACATGAATTCTGACAATTCCAAAAGGAACATCTCCCGGAATGTGGAGTCGGTGGTTGCAGCGGGGGAAAAATGTTTGGGAATGGAATGCTAAGACAAAGGCCAGAGCCCCTCTGTATACTTCTCACAAGGGTCCGAATTAGGGACGATGTCATCATTGTTTTGCCAGGCCAAACACGTTAAGCTAAATGAGCGCCTGGCTCGGGGACTGCACAGTCCGCTCATTAGGCCCGGCAGCACGTGGTAACCGGGTGTGATATCTCTCAGGCAGGAGCCGAGTAAACAAAGAGGAAACACTGACATCATCCATGGGAACCCATAAGGCATGATGTCAGTGGGAACGGCCCACAAACAGCATATGTTGCAGAGCAATTCATTGCTGTTTGGCTATTCATACTATATTACTGAATAGTAATGCTTAAGCTTATGTAAATCAAATCTATAATGACCTATCTACCTATCTATCACCTATCTACTAGATTTTGAGATGACCTTTGCGTACAGGTGTGTTCTTTTAAGGGCAGTGGCAGGTGTACACGCACACACACACACACACACACACAAACACACTATCACACACACACCTTCACTCATCTAAACCTTTACAGCTTAATTAACAAACTGTGGAGTGAGCTCTGGGCTGTGACCAGGTGTAGCATCTGCCTTACACACATACCTGTCTGGTCTCAAGAACCGGCTTGGACAGAATGGAAGCCCTAATTAATTTAGACTGTGGCTTCCCCTTGAAGACCTTTGCTGTTTGATCTGTCCACACTGCATTTGATCTTTAGTGGGGCTGTTAACAGCACTGCTGACTACCTTCATAGGGCCCAGACGCAGTCTGTCCCAATTACTGTCCCCTTTACTTAACTAAAGGCCCAAGGGCCCACCAGTTCCTCCCTTGGCCTCTGCTCCTACCACCCTGTCAGCACAGGGAGAGGGACACCTTTTAGAGTCCTCCAGTCATCCTGACTTTTTTTGTCTTCTGACCATTCTATTTTGTTGTGTCTAGCGTTTATGTTTGTCTAAGTGTGTCTCGTCGTGTTTTCTACACAATTGTCCATCCAGTCGTGCAGGGACTGTTGTGTTGTTTTTAATCCATTCTGCACACACCATTTAGATTCCTAATTCCACCATTTCGTAGAGGGGTGACTATGTAATGTATTATTCATCCTGATATAAATCTCTGTATAAATACACAGCCTATCTATACACACCTACACTTCTATTCCTTTGAAATGCCAATTCCCAGGGGCTGTCTATATTGATGCCATGTGGGAATGTACATTATTTGCATTTGCAAATTAAAACCAATTTACCTGCAGGAATATTTCTTTATAGTTTAAATCAAATGAGGAGGGGGAAGTGATATGTTCCATAGTCTGGTTAAATTCATAGAAACGGTTCCTTTAGTGTGGCATTTGGCCAATAAATTGGACATTGAAATGATGGCAAACATGTTCCTTCTTTATGCATATTACATAATTAAAGAAACTTGATAAACAGAAATCAAAATCTCAGTAAGGAAATGCTCTTTATGTATTTATATGAGGAAAGCAAAGTCATCTGACTGATAGAAACCTACATTTGAACCAAGCATGTACAGTGCTTCTGGAAAATTTATTTTAAGGATCATAATTTAGACTTTAATTGTAGCTAATAGCTGTGATAGTAGGAGCTATTAATCATCTGTGACAAATGATCGGCCAGTTGTAAAGGCTTTGTTTTCAGACTTTAGAGTGACCATAGTTAAAACCTAATAAGCTATCCATATGTCTTCACTTTAGAGCAAGAATATTATTCTGTGAAGTTATTCTGTGAAAATTACCCCCCAATAAACTGATATTGTTCTAAGTTATTTAAAGATGAGTTATAAATTACCCAATGTTTCTTGCATCTCTTGCTTTACGCAATTAGGAGAGAGTACTGTAAGTGGTAGCGAGAGAAGTGTGTGTGTGTGTGTGTGTGTGTGCGCGTACGTGCGTGCATACAATCGTGAAAGTGTTTATACACCTGCTGTTGACAGGCTGTGATGAGGGCTTGCAGGTCCAGCACCAGTAGCTGATGTTAATAGAGGGTGGTGACAGAAGACACACACTTGAGGGGACTCACTCTGGCTAGCCCTCATAAATCTATAGCCAACCACTTCCAATATATGGTGGATTTACTATGGAGGATGAACAAATTGTCTCTAATCTAGGAATCCTCGTGTTTAAACGTGTTTTTTTTTTGCCAAAAGAACACCACATGAAGTGGTGGGATTGTGCTCCGGCAACATTAACTCCTGTCCTTACAGGGGATTAAATAAATCAATTCTTCCTTCCAGTCACTTCTGACATCATCACTAACTACCTTCAATGTGTTTTTTTTTTCTTCCAATCTGGCTTTTAACAGCTGCAAAGATAAGAGCCAGCAGCATACAGTATCAACACGCCACACAAAAAGCCCAGCAGAAAGGAAAGGAGTGAGGCAAAAATCAACAGATTTCAAAGAGTTTTTTTCAGATGGAGACATCAAACGGCTTGGCGGTGAAGCGACGCGCAGCCCTGCCGTTTAATTGACGTATTGACAACCTTTAACTCGCGATAAGAAGGGAGTGGAGGAGAGAGGGAGAAGGGAGCCGTGCCCTTATTAATTAAAGGGAGATCAGTCTAAACCAACAGCAATAATGACAATAGCGCCATGATACGCTTCATTTCGCCTGACAGACGGGGGCTTTCATCAGCCGCTGTGCCTTGAACTGCCCATTGATTAATAATGAAACGCGGAGGCTTGCTCTCCAACTCTAGCCTGTCTCATGCTCCCAGAAATATCTTTCTGCTAACCGATAGTGCCTATTATTGGACCTTGCTATGTATATCCAAGTGAAACCTGTTTTGAGGGTATTTGGCGAGGGTCTTTATATGCTCGGAATAGGTCCAATATTTTGATTGCATTACAGTATTTCATACCCGGGAACAGTTTTAAATATTACTGTAAATCTATTCTATGGGTGGGTGGGTAAAAAAAAGCCTGGCCCCTTAGGGTTTGTCAGCACAAGGACGCCATTGATATACGCTCTGCAGAAAGCTTACAGCGTTAGGGATAAAGTCCAATTTAGGGACTGCTTACATTCCCTTTGACATCCTATATTGTAGAGGACGGATATCAAATAGAACACGTTGAACACACACACACACACACACACACACACACACACACTCTGTGTTTGTAGATGACATGCTTCCAAACTAGTGAGGGGAATGCCGCGGTGCAACTCCCATAGCATCTCCATAAAACCAGCAGAGGCTGCTAATATGCCCCTTGAATACTTACACAACGGGGTTTCGCGGCACAGCACCAGAGTGGTGCAGCTGTTGCTAACGCGTGCTTCATGGCTTCCACCCACAAAGAGAAGAAACATATGAATATGGAGGATTCCCTGTAAATTATTGGCATCAGCAAAAGATGTATGGGTACCCATAAATAACAGAGTGACAGACGATATTTGGACCCTGCCAAGGTTTCCATACCATCAGACATGGGAACCCGTATTCATACCCATTATTCAAAGCCCGTGCAAGGTTTTCTCGCCCCTAGATCAACAACCCAAAAAGCTCCTGCTCAAAGGCCCGTCCGCCATTGTGTTGGCCCTGTGCTGCGCTAGGAAAAAGAAACTGTGGGATTGTGCTCTCTCTCTCTCTCTCTCTTTCTCTCTCTCTCTCTCTCTCTCTAACCGGGCACGCTCAGCGTGTTGCCTGTGTATCTTTATGTCTCTCCCTGTTTAGTTTGGGCATATCTGACATAGCTGTGGTCTTGTTAATGCTTTCCTCAACTCAGCGCATCTGGAGAACCTCCCGTGCACCTCCTCAGTTTTCTTTGACGCCCCCATACGCGCGCACGCACGCACACACACACACACACACAGAAAAGTAGGGTCTCTGCAGAACACTGCCGGGTACTAATGTTTTTGTAGCACGTTAGTGAAGTCAGGTACCTCTCCAAACAAACTCCGAATGCAAACCTCTCTGCTTCAGCTTGCTTACTGTCTCCAAGGGCTTTTTTCCCCCCTCAAGCCTCTCTCTCTCCTCTGCTTTAACTCCTACTCGGACCGTGTTGAGAAACAGACAGGAATTATGGGATATAAACAACAGTGTTTTTGGGAATGAGAGGGAGTAGTATTCCAGCGCGGCTTTGATGTGGCCTTAAACAGATCGGTCCGATAAGTTCCCTCTGCAGCCGCGCGGCTCACAATACCTCATTGTGCTGGGAGTTGGGTTTATCTAATCGCCGGCTGACTTCAAATGTTCAGCGGGAGAGAAAATGAGACGTCGTCACCCTTCACGACTGATGGCAACTCATGACGGCGTCTAATCTGATTTCTCTTCTCGTTTAACGAGACCAAATGAAATGAAATGGATCAAAAAAGATGAAAGAATCATTTGTGCAGCATTACCACACCCACTCATCTATTTATGGTTAGAGTGGCATCTGGCCATATGGTTGAAATGTAATGGGATGATGGGATAGGATGGTCCAACTGTGCGAAATAAATCTACGGTGAGCTTAGGTCTTCCATTTTGAATACAGCGAGTTCATACAGCCTAATCTATAAAAACAAACTCAATCCACAGCAAACTAAATCTAAACCTAGATACACAGCCTCATTCACCGATACCCTGTGGGTACTACAAACTACAAACCCCACCTCACCCTTGTGAGAGTTCAGATGGGCTCAGCATTCAAAGACAAAACCCAGCCACAGATAGAGAGACGTGTGCCACCTTCCGTGGAACAAGAAACGAGATGGATTCTGAAAATGCCACCCCGTGACTTTTGGGGGGAGCTAATCTATTCTATTTAATGTAGTTCTGAGGGGCCCGGCGCGCAACTGAAGACACAAGCTGGATTAGTCCCATATAGCTGTGCCGAGATGAAAGGAGATAAACCACTTAGTGTGCTCCTTCAATGACGTTATATATTTATTTCCCTCAAGTCTCCCGAACGTTTGAAAAGGGATTTAGTCAGGGTAACCATCTATTAAGACTTTCCTGCTAGAAGACACTCAAGACTTTGGGGAAGTTAATCTTTTTTCTCTTTCAAATAAGTTGTGGGTATTTCGCGGTGCTGTATGAACTTTTGACAGTAGATTTGGCGCGGAGGGGTTGGGACCTCGTCTCTTCTGCGATAACAAAGCCCTGGATGAAGTGCACTCTAATGAAAATACTAATGCCGTATGAGAAATCAATGCTCCCACGGCCGTGTTTGGTATAAACGCCGTCGTCGTTTCGTACGCACGCAAGACGAATCAAGAAAAGCAACGTTGGGAGAGTCACCGCTGCTGCCAACCGGCTCTGCCTGCCGCTCTGACTCACTACCTATCCCCGTCACACCGCAAATAAACCCCGTCCCTTTGATGCAAATGTGATGACTCCGGATTTGTTGGCTCTCTCTCTCATGTCTGGTGGAGACGCTGACCCGTCTGCTCTCCAAGTATCTTCCCACTCTCCTCTGTTGACTCTGCGGACCCCGCGCCCCCAGTCTGGCCCACCGAGGGGTGCCGACCCCGGGCCTCAGTGCCGCACATCAAAGGCTCCTCATGGAGGATGTTAATATTTGCTCAGGTGCATCTCATGGGTCTTTCTCCCTGCGCAGAGCATATAAATATATCAGGGGCCAAAGAGCCGTCTGGTCACTGTGTGTGGTGTGTGTGTGTTTGAGGGAGTGAATGAGAGAGCGAGAGAGCGAGAGAGCGAGA